>QLTV01003659.1:3936144-3963699 GCA_003457575.1 Thermophis baileyi
AACAGCACAGAATACGCCTTCTGGAGTGGCCCATTCAGAGTCCTGACCTCAACCCGATTGAAATGCTGTGGCATGACCTTAAGAGAGCGATTCACACCAGACAGCCCAAGAATATTGCTACACTGAAACAGTTTTGTGAAGAGGAGTGGTCCAAAATTACTCCAGATCGTTGTGCAGGTCTGATCTGCAACTACAGGAAACGTTTGGTTGAGGTTATTGCTGCCAAAGGAGGGTCAACCAGTTATTAAGTCCAAAGGTTCACATACTTTTTCCTCCCTGCACTGTGAATGTTTACATGTTATGTTCAATTAAACCATGGCAACATCTAATGTTTGTGTAGTATTATTTTAAGCAGACTGTGTTTTTCTATTGTTGTGACTTAGATGACGTTCCGAGCACATTTTATGGCCAATTCATGCAAAACTCCACATAATCCCAAGGGGTTCACATACTTTTTCTTGCAACTGTATAATTGGCATTATAAGATTTTATAATCTAATCTGTAATTGTAGATTTTAAAAAACTACTAATTAAAGATTACATTGATTACAAATATCTTATTACCACTTAGGATTTTTTAAAATGCTGACTTCCTTTTTCTTATACTGAATAAAATGTGTGATGTTATTATCATCACATTAAATATAACATTTTTCTATTTTCTGTTAAATACGGACATCTCAGAATTAAAATAAATTGATTCTCGAGTTCCTAATCCACCCTTCATTCTTTCATAAATGCTCCAGAGGCATCGATTTGAAATTCCCTTTTGTCTTAGAATGAGAGATGTGTTGAATGTATCCTAATAGTTTTATTAATTAATTGGTGCCTACTTCTATCATATATCTACAGACAACTATCATTTTTTTCTGTCAAACTGTATCACTTAGCAAAGTCTTACTTAAGCAATTTATGTATCTCAGTTATACTCTGTATTTCCGGTTTACTGACTGTCCTACCGTGTTTCCCCGAAAATAAGACCCTGTCTTATATTTTTTTGAAACCCAAAATAAGCGCTTGGCCTTATTTTCGGCGAGGTCTTATTATTTTGGGGCGTGTGGAGCAAGACGGGGCTCCTCTTGCCGTCTTATCTGATTTCCAGCTCTGTCTCCCTAACCCTAACCAGAGGAAATGGCGGGGACCGGCTGCGCATGCGGTTAAATATTTTCGGGGAGGGCTTAATTTCAGGGGAGGGCTTATTTTCAGGGAAACACGGTAGTATCATTCTTTTATCATTGTGTTCAGCCTATTGCAATCTTGATGACTAAGGGTTTTGTCTCTTTCCAGTTATTGTTTAACATATATAAAACTACTATTAAGAAGGTGTCACCTGTCCTCTGTGACCCCCAGACCTGATGGCAAAGGACTTGAGAGATTTCTGGAACATTAACAGGGATGGAGCAAAACTCACTTCAAGGGGGAGAATGTTCCATAAGGCAGGCGCCATAGCAGAGAAGACTTGCCACCAAGTGTTGTTCCCTAACAGATAGGACCTGCATTATGTCTTCTCTGCCCGATCTGATGGGATGAGTAGATGTAGTTGGGGAGAGGTGGATTCTCAGATAAATTGCCCCATGCCAAAACTCTGAACCAATATAGCCCATGGAGCAGAGGTGTAACATGTGCTGTTCTAGAACTGCCTGTGTTGTTGCTTTGTGCCCTAGCTAAAGTTTCCAGATATTCTTCAAGGGCAGTTCCATCTAGAATACATTATGGTAGTCCAGTTGGAAGGTGTCTAGGAAATGAGTGACTATGAACAGAGTGATCCAATCCAGGGATGGGTACAACTGGCACAGAACATGAAGCTGTGCAAAGGCCCTGCTAGCATGACTGCCACAAGTCCAGGAGGACTCCCAGATTATGCACCGATAAGTTTGGGACTGTGCAACCTCATGCAGCAACACCAAAGATGTCATAGTACTACAACCAGAAGGCCCCAAAACCTAGAACCACTCAGTCTTTCCAGGGTCTGAAACAGCATCCTACTATTACTATTGTTGTTTGTTATGTATTTGTGATTGAAACTATCAGATAAACTGCTACTACCATGTGATTGGAATGTGATGAGACTGCTGATTCAACAATTTAACTCTATTTGTTTTGTTATAGTTCTGGAGATGCACTGTGCCAAGTGAAAAGTATTTCCCTCATAATAGACTGGGGCCAACTTGAAGTTTAGAAACATGAATTTGCTTAATGGCATTATCAAGAAGGAAATGGACGTTACTGCATATTTCACGCTGTATGATATCTTCAGTTGCACTGGATCTTTATAGGAGGATCTTGCTATTAACACTTCATTGTATATTTGAGAGCAAAATGTAGATTCCTAGCATATTTAAATGTGCAGGAAAAGGTGTTACTTTCTTGATGTAAAGATAGTGGTACTGCTCTGACTGCTGGGTGAATTATTTTTCTGTTATTAATTAAATATTGTTTATATTAATGTTTCTAAATTATTTTTATATCAGTTGTTTAGCACTTATGGTGTGAAATTTAATTAAATTGACACAATGATATTTTGTGCCTTGATTTCTTTTTTCCAGATTTAATGATGTAATCACACTTATTACCATCCATATATTTTGGGGAAAGGGTCTTGGGTGCAATGGATTGAATTCAGGCTTAAAAGTAGGCCCATTGAACTGTACAGATTTAAGTTAGTGATAACTAACCAGTCAAAACTAAATTGATTTAACTAGTCACCTTTTAATATTACTAAGTTGCTAATTCTTCCATTTTGAAAGAAGTAGGCAGATCTAGGGATATTTTTTTTCCTAATTTTTGCAACACTAGAATTTCAGGTCATCTATTGAAGCTGGCATATGGGAGTTTCAAGGTAGAAAAGAAGAACTATTTCTGTGAGGGGCGGAGGGCTGATTTTTTTTTTTGAAATGCTTCTTCAGTGTTCACCAGCAGACAAAGGAAACATACTCCCACTGATGTTCTCCTGAAACTCCCCCTTGAAAAGGTATGAGCTCAACCCACAGGTAATACTGAATCTTCAAGACCTATATCTTGATAGAATTGTGCTCAATGCATTTTTCTAATCTCTCTTTAAAGCCATGGGAGTTAACAACCATCCTGCTTTTTTGTCTTATGTGTAACGTGATTTATTCCACAAGTTAATTATGCATCACTTACAAAGTGTTTTCATTTGTTCTAAAACTCCTTCCAAACACCTGCATTAGATGGCTGGTAGTCCTTGTGTATTAGAATGGGGAGAATCTGCTTTTGCTACCTGCTAAGCGTGATTTCATATTTGTATGATTTTATATATATTTTCCCTCAGTTGTCTTCTTGTAGGAACACATGACTCACATGGTTAGGACGCTGGGTTGGAGGTTAACAAGCCTGTGTTTGAAACCTGTGTGCTGCCGTGGAGCGGGGTGAGCTCCTGTCCTTTGCTCCAGCTCCTGCTAGGGACATGAAAGGAGCCCCAGTTGGGTGTCCCCTGGGCAATTGTGGCTAATCCTTTCAACCCAGAAGGGCTTCAGTGCTTCTGACATGAGTTGTGAGTTGTCTTTTTCCAAGCTAATGAGTGCTAAACATTTCTTATAAGAAAATAAGCAAGGTTGCTTTTTTCTCCATTTTTCCAGTTTTGCTACATTCTTTTTCAAATGCAAGACCAAAATAGTTCTGCAGAAGTGGATATATATAAAGGGATTTTTATTTTCTGTCCCTTTTATAATGATCTTAGCATGGGATTTTCTTTTTTACAATTGCGTATGTTGGAAATACACAGTTTACATCTCTTGAGGTGATGGAATGTAGGCAACAGTATGTTGATTTGCAAGTTAATCTCTAGGTTAGATATCCTAGTTTGCATAGAATGGTGTAAGCATGCTCTGGTAAAACTTGGGTTTTGTTGTTTTAAGGCTTACTCTTTTTCCTAGTGAGTTGAGGGAAAAAAAGATGAACTATGTCTACTGTCTCCATGCCCTCTTGAACTATTCTGAATTCTGCTGAACATTTCTAGAATATTGCCTACCTACTGTCCTTGGTCAGATCCTATGAAGCAGTATCCTAAGACACACATACTGAAATGTTGCTTATAGAATCTTAGATTAAAAAATGACCGATACCCAAAACTATATAATACCAGTTTTATATATACAAGTAGTTCTTATTTAACAACTGCCTTGTTTGGTGACTGTTTCCAGTTATGACAGTGATAAAAAAGTAACTATGTGACTACTCCTCATATTTATGACCTTTGCAGATTGGTAAAACAAAAGAAACCTGAAGTAAGATGGTAAGCAGAGTTGCTGTTTCAGTTAGCAATGATTTCACTTGGTAGCTGAATTTCTGGCCCTAATTTTGGTCACTAAATAAGAACTACCTGTATTTTCTCAAAATGGAATGTATAAATCAAGTCTGTATAGAAACTACCAGCTATAAGCAGTATTTTCATGAGTTATTCAAGAAATGTTTTAGTTAGCTAAACCTACAACGAAAGATCAGAGCCATTTGTAGCCTTTTCCTTGGGAGTTTGCAAACAAATACATTAAAATGCAACAGCTAGGGAGATACAGTACTTTACTCAATGGCAAGTGTATTACTTCAGTTAAAACTATTTCTCCATAGAATAATAGCTCACCAGGCTACTTTCCTCATTCATGCATGGTTCCCATGTTTTCTGGCATTATGCTCCACTGAGGCTTCCTTTAGTTGAATCCATCATTATATGTAATCAAAACAGGGGAACTGTTGCCATCACTCAATAGGAGCTGCAAGCACTTTTTATTTTGAGTATTTTTGACAGGAGTTTGGAGTTCTGACTCAGCAATGCATTCACAAGCCTAATGCATTAGAATGAGGAAAAATAAAGGGAGAAATGAAGCAGCGAGGCTTGCTTTTATTTTATAATCCTCTTTGTTTTTCTAGAACTTCTGAATAGCCCCAGAATCACTGAGTCAATTTTGGAATCCCATTTTCATGACAAAGCAAACATTTATCCTAAAAAATGAGCCCATTATAAAATGAGGCTTCCTGGTTTGAGCTCTTGCAGTTACTTCTAGTCTCTTTTCTTTAGGAATATTGCACCCAACATTGATCATGTTTAAAACTGGAAACAGGGTAAGTTATGGTTTCAGTCTAAGGATATCTTTCTTTGTCCTTTTGTTTGTAAGAAGATGACATCTCAAGATGTAACCTGCTGGTGAGCTTGGCAGAACTGAGATAAAAAGCAGAGTAGACAAGGGAGATGTTTCCCATCTTCTGTTAGAAAGCAAACTGTTAGGGAATAAATGAATGCCTGAAACTCTTAGTGGATTTTTCTAGCTTTCATCGAAACAGACACTATTTTGTCAAATTAAGGTCTGTCCGTTTTTGAAGATAGCATCATTGAGAGTATTAGATACACCTTACTTTTTTGATGTTTGTTTGCTTCGTTCTGTGGAAGATAAGAAAAAATATAGAAGTTCTGAGACTTACTGGGGTGATCTTGAAATGAAGATTTAGTCTTGCACTAGGACCAGTATGTTCCATGCAGAGAACAAGTATTTCCAGCTGTTGAAATTACAGAGGTAAATCTAGCCAGACAATCACTTTAATCTGCAGTGCCACCCAGGTACAGATATCGTTTCCTTCATGTTAGTCAACAGGCCCAATTGTTTACTAACTGAGTAAGTTCAAGATTAGAATCTCAGCAGGGCAGTTCATCACTATCCACAGCTTACTGTGAGAGTTGAGGGTAAATAAACAAAAAAAGGAAGATTTGCTTGGTGCTTTGGATTTTGGGGATGATTTACAAAAAACTACCCCTGAACAGTTCCTTGAGAATGGCTTACCTTAAACTTATAAAAAGAATATACTCTGAGCAATTAACGGAAGGTGCTTGTTTGAAATTGTATCACTCAATTTGAAGTAGAGAAGTACCTAGTTGGATGCTTTCCCGTGTTTGTTTTAAATAAGGTGCCCCAGAGAGGTTCAGGTTTAACTATCATTCTGATACGTAAGTTGAAAATATTTCAAAATATGTGCAGAGAAACTCTCATTCACAGGAAGGAGCTTCCAAACACAAAATTCCCAGATCTAACATCTGTATCAGGCAAAGTTCAGGGGGACTTGGCACAGCATTGTTTTGTCTTCTACATCTGAACAGTTTCTCCTTTTCTACATTAGGCATTTACATTTGATGTGTTATTGCTGCAGTGATATTTTAGTACCTATTTGTGTGTGATCCCAATATCTTCCCCTGAGTTTCTGTTCTGTGTCTGTTATTCATTTACTTCATTAATTGTATTTCATCTCTGTGGAAATGCTAGTACAGTTATGGCGAACCTTTTCGGCACCGAGTGCCCAAACCGGAACGCGCGTGCATGTGCGTACATGTGCATGCACCGGAGCGCCGGAAACCCAAAGACCAGCTGGCCGGTGTGTGCCAGCCAGCTGGTCTTCGGGTTTCTGGCACGCTGGTCTTTGGGTTTCTGCCACGCATATGTGCGCCGGCCAGCTGGTCTTCACATGCGCTGGAGTACCGAAAACCCGAAGACCAGCTGGCCAGCGCACGCGTGTCTGTTTTTTGGCTGTTTTTGGGGCCGTTTTCAGGCCGTTTTTGGCATGTGCGTGCCAGAAACCAGAAGAGCAGCTGGCGACGGCGTGCGTGCCCACAAAGAGGGCTCTGCGTGCCACCTCTGGCACGCGTTCCATAGGTTCGCCATCACGGTGCTAGTAGTTTCCCATGTTCCATATTCACTGCTACCCTGTTTCCCCCAAAATAAGACATCCCCTGATAATAAGCCCAATCGGGCTTTTGAGTGCATGGCAATAAGGCCAAGCGCTTATGTCAGGGTTCAAAAAAATATAAGACAGGGTCTTATTTTCGGGGAAACACAGTATTGTATTTTCTCCAACCTGTGAACTAATTAGTACAAAACTCCACAGTTCCTTTTCCCCTTGCACCACTTTTTTTAGTGAAAATTCCAATTCAGATGTATTTGTACCAATAAATATTTTAGTCCAAGGGCAAATGGCAGCTTGGATTTGTGCATTTTTTATTGGGAAAACAGCTCTCTCTGTGTCTCTGTGCAAACTTCTGAAGGGCTAACCCCCTCCTCTTCTCTCCCCAGATGGTTTGCTTCACGTTTCCTTTTTTTAAGTTTAAAAAGGACAAAACACAGTAACATTCTTAAAGGGCCAGTTTAGATGGAACGTTAATCAAAGTAAAGACTTCCATCATCTGAAATGTAAAGTAGTGATAAATTCCAGTTACTGTTAACTTTTGATTTTAAATAAATAGTGCCTGAACAAAATCAGGAGATAAATTCAAGCAGGAATACTGCGGAGAGAAAATGTTTGTTCCTGTAACTGGTGTAGGTTCTAGATTTTATACTGAGAAGTGAATATGTGAGCAATCAGATCCCTTGCCCATACCATCTTATGTGCAGCTTTTATGTAAGCTATTTCTATACTTTTCAAAACCTTGATTCACTGCTTCAAAGGAGACACCAAGTTAGGGACTTGGAGAGGTCTTCCACATGTTCATACTTCTGGATGTATTGTATGAATAGGGATTGTGTGCCTTGATTTTAAGATAAGTCTGGAAAGGGCAGATGCTTGGGGGAACATGAAATTCCCTAGTTATACCCCAAATACTAAAAAAAAACCTATTAGAATCTTCATATCTCTTGTGTACAGTTGGATGAAGAAAAGAACATAAATTGGATAAAAAAGATAAAATATATCTATCCTCAGGTTGTGGGATCCTTGGTACTCTCAGAAAGCACCAAGGACCCCACAGTTCAACCCTGAGCAAAAATATTCTTTTCTGTCATATCCTCAGTTTGGTGCTAAAGGTATGAAAAGGAAGAAAATATTGTAGATGTGACAGATATTAATTTAGAGCCATAAAATCTTGAGCGCTTCAGAAAATATCTTCCATTTATAATCTTCCTGTATAGTAAAAATAGTAATAATACCCACAATAGCAATAATATATCACATCTATATCTTGTATTCTTCTGGAAGATTGAATGTTATACATGGATATTTTCTTCATTTTATCTCCTTAACAACAAACACCCAGTGAACTCATTGAAACTTAAACTATGTCTCTTTGGTCCCAATCCTCAACCTGTAGTATACTATATTATACTACAGTACTTTCTTTTTTCTTACCCAAATCAAAGACAACCAACGGAGAGCTATTAAAAACATTACCTGGAACAACCTTGCAACCCAATTTTACCCTCTGTCCCCATGATATTGGCCTTATTTTGTCTCCAAGCTGTAATTGAAGTATTGCATATTACTCTTCTTCATACTGCAAAATGCCAGGCAGCTCCAAAACACGCAGAGTGACAAAGTGTCAGAACAAGGCATTTTTATACTACCAAAGCTGAGATCTGTAAAACTGTATTCTGCGGAAAGACTCAAAGGAGGGAAAGAGAGAATCGTGTCTTTTATTGGTAGTGCTAATAGCTGTTCATTCAGAAGTCCTGTCAATCATTTCACCAAAATTGGATGCTGCTGCAATGAGTTGATGCCATAATGAATCTTTTGATTATTTGGGGATAACCAGCATGTCCCATGTCAGTTGTATCTTTTCATAAATCTTCTGTTAACTTGGGCAATATCTTGCCACTTAAAAATCAGCGGTTTGGGATTTCCCCCTCTATTTTAAATACCAAAATAAACTTAACATATATTATATTTCCCTATACTGTAGGTTTAATGCATGGGATCAAAATATATAATTGGATATCATCAGCAACTTTGGCATTTAGTTATCCAAAGCACCAACCAATAAAAGGGATATGGTACAAGCTCGGGTGCAACTCCCATTAATATTTAGAGGCAAGAATTTCTCTGGGTAGTGCTCATCTGCTACAGAGTTCAGACAGAGAGTAGTTTTACAGACACTTATTTCTCTCTCCTTTGCTTGTGTTTCAGATCACTTTTTATGAAGGCAAGAATTTCCAAGGATGCCGCTATGAGTCTGATAGGGATTGTTTGGATTTCCACACTAACTTGAGCCGTTGCAATTCCATCCGTGTAGAAAATGGTGTCTGGGTTGTTTATGAGCAGCCAAATTTTGCGGGAAACATGTATGTTTTAACCCATGGAGAATATCCTGAATATCATTGCTGGATGGGCCTGAATGATAGAGTCAGCTCCTGCAAATCCATTCAGTTGGTGAGTAGAATAGTCTTCTTTTCCCTTCAGAGAAACACCCTTTCCTTTTTCAAAATATGGTTCTTCTTACTATGTTAGTTCACTTCCAGTAAGCTTCCTGTGAAAGAATGTAGACCTGGTCTTGGAAAGAGTAAATGGGAGTAAATGGGCAATGAACTTACAAGTGAGGAGAAAAGATTACTCAATCCTGAGAAAGAGGAAAGCCTTAGAATAATCCAATATAAAACAGGTGTGTGTCTATATACCTTCACCACCTATATGCTTATGAGTACACACACATACACACACACACACACACACATTGTGGCACAGAAAAGTTGCAATATACACACAATTTATAACGTATCATTGAAACACAATAATTTATGTTTAACACTAGCTGCTTTTATATCCAGAATGTCCTTCAATTGCCTGACAGGTCAATATTTCCAAGTGAAGGACATCCTTTAGAAGTTATGCAAAACATCTTGCTTAGATAAAGAAAGAACTTCTATTTATAATAACCTTGGCTCAGATAATTATTTATTTATTTATTTGTATCTTACTTTTATTATTTTTACAAATAACTTATGGCAGTGAACATATCTAATATTCCTTCCTCCTATTTTTCTCACAACAACCCTGTGAGGTGGGTTGGACTGAGGGAAAGTAACTGATCCAAAGTCACCCAGCCTGGTGCCACTAGACCAGGGGTATCAAACTCGCGTCGTTACGTTGTCACATGACGTATCATGACTCCCCCCCTTTGCTAAAATGGGGATGGGCGTGGCTAGCATGTGACACATCCGGCCCACGGACCGCGAGTTTGACACCCCTGCACTAGAGAAATCTGGCTTAATATTACATTTTAATACAGTTAATAGAAAAGAAAGTTGTATTTGAGCAATGAATGAAACAAAAGAAAAACGAAAAAAAAGAAAAACTCAAGAAAAATATTAAAATATTCAATGAGAAAATTAAAAATGGTAAGAGACTTTTGAAAAGTAAAAAAAATGAAGAAAATACTAAAAGAGAAACAAAATAACTAAATTTTACCAGATTTTCAGAAGAAACATATGAAAATAGAGTATAGGAATTCTCCCAAAAATGAGGAGTTCCACCTTCCTCTTGATTTAGTAAACTAATGGCAAGAAAGGGATTTCTACTAAATCAGTAGTCTGCCAAATGATGATTGGGATTTTTGAGAACCAAAATATAGAGCTGTACTTTACATTAGAAAACCTACTCTAATGATATACAGTAGCCATCTGAAGAGATTCTGGATGTTGGTTGGACAGGAGATTAGTTTGAAGAAAGTGTCCAATTTTAACTGAATCTAGGAAACATGCTATTTCTGTATGCTTCTCTCCCTAAAATTACGAAGTGTATAGTTTGCAGTTTTTCTATAGTGTGGAAAACACAACTTACTCACATTGATTGGCATCAGTCTGTGCAATCCATTGATGTTTACATAAAGTGATGCTGAGATTCTTTTTTCTGATTTTTCACCCTGCTACTGTTGATGTTCATCTTTAAAGGTCTGAATGTCCTTGGGAGACAAATGCCAGGAGAAATCGTCTTACTGGCATTGTACATTTGGGACATCAATTGGTTTATATAAACTTTTCTTGAATGGCTCTGTTTCTTCTGTTGGTGCACTTAAAGCTTCACTTGTTAACAACTCCATGCCATTTACAAAACTGTGATGACATTCATCACTGGTTTTGAAAGTTATTCTCATGTGATCTGCTATTATGCTAACTGCTGACCTCAGTCCAGTGGTGGGTTTCAAAAATTTTCGCTACCGGTTCGGTGGGTGTGGCTAGGTGGGGGGCATGTGACTGAGTGGGCATGGCCAACTTGACATCACTCATGCCCACTCAGTCACATGACCCCCCCACCTAGCCACGCCCACAGGAAAAGGTAGGAAAATTTTGGGAATTTCCACCTAACTACCCCCGCCCTCCCTTCGCCAGTCGCCCCTGTTTCCCCTCCTTTAGCGGCCCCGGCCCTAGCTCCGCTTCCTCCCCCACCACCGCCTCTTTGTTCGGGCTGCTTACCTTCCGCGGTGGCTGGTCCAGAGTCCTGAAGGCAAGCTGACTGGAGTTTTCGGCGGCCCCCAGCCAGCCGCCGCTGCTGGAAAGTGGCTGGCAAAGAAGCCGCCGAAAAGTACCAGTGGTCGTGGAAAAAGCTGCTGCTGTGCTGTCACCGCCATGTTCTTCGCGCATACACATCACATTGGACTTGCAAGGCAATGGGATGCGTGTGCGCGACGAACATGGTGGGCGGGGTGAGTGAACGGTGACCGGGGGACAAGTTCAGGGGCATGGCCATCGCTACCGGTTCGGCGACCTTGGCCAAATTTCCGCCAATGGTTCGCGCGAACTGGTGCAAACTGGCTGAATACCATCTCTGCCTCAGTCTCACTACATATATTAAAACCCCATGATTGTTGCTTCACGGAGTGCTATTTTCTGTGCCATTTTCATATGCCTTCCTGTTCCAGTTTCAGCTTTTTTACTAATAGTATTTACATTTTTTAAGCTTACCTTTTAAGCTTATGGACATCTGACAGTTTATTTTTTACACCATACTAATCACATGCAGTTGACACTCCTGATTTTAATTTTACAGTCAATTTTTAGTTTACAAATATTTGCTCTTTTTCTTTGCTGCTCCCTCTCCTCCAGCCATATCTGATCAAATTTTACCTACAAATACAAATTTAAACACCAATATTTGTGGCCATTAATTCACCCGGAACTCAAACTGAAGCAGTTGAGAAGCATGTACATTTTTAAAGGGAAATATGGAACATTGTCCAGACTGTTTCAAGTACCTTGGACTTTGTTGTTGGGCAAAGTCCACTACTGTATTACTTAAAAACTGTATCCATTACATCTGAAATCTGTTAAATTGAGGATCATAATACTGAGGATCTAATGTGTGTGTGTGTTTGTGTATACCTATTACTTCACCATTCACTTATTATTTACTTCTTTTAAGACAGTAGATATATATCTACTTAGATACATTTTTCTGTGGCCCCTTAATAATAACAAAAACAACAACAACAATAATAATCCCACATGACAATAGTTTGTATATACTGTCAGAGGACAAAGGTTGTAAATCAGTATATATTAATTTTACCATACCAAAAGTTTGTGTAAAATTTGAGTTTGTTAGAACTTTTCATCGGTCAAAATATTACCAAATTTGAGATTCTGGTAAGTTAATACAGAGATTCTGGTAATAATACAGAAGCATTATAACATAGCCCTGAGAATCTGATACATCTTAGAGCAGCTTTCCCCAATAAGATACTCTCTAATTTTGTTATAGTGAAAATGATCCTATAGGTTCCACTGTGACAGAAAAAATGGAGGCCACCTGCAGTTAATTACAATGTAGTTTTATAACACTTGCCATTGGTGATAAACTTTTCTTGATCATCACATCACATTGTAATATATGGCAGAAATGTTGCTGAAATTATAATATTTGTAAAATATAATGAATACATGTATTCATCCAGTGGTGTAATGTATATATCTCCAAATGCAAGGTATTATTTGTGATAATGAATATTCTCCATTTTACACCACATTTTAAGAGAAGGCAGAAAGGTTTGTGTACATCTCTTTAGTGAACTTTATATTCTCTCTCTTCTTCGTTACAGACTGGTGGAGACAAATATCAGATCCAGCTCTTTGAGAAGGGTGACTTTAGTGGTCAAATGCATGAATCTGCAGAGGATTGCCCTTCTGTGATGGAGAAGTTTCACCTGCCAGAAATTCATTCTTGCAAAGTTCTGGATGGGGCATGGGTTTTCTATGAACATCCCAACTTCCGTGGCAAGCAATATTTCCTGGAGAGAGGAGAATACAGTAAACCCATGGAGTGGGGAGCTGCAACTCCACTGGTCCAATCCTTCCGCCATATTGCAGAATAATAAATTGCATGGAGTCTGAAGCTGATATGATAGAGACTTGATGCCATACTTGTGGGCTTCATGCTGCCTGTCATTATTTGTGGTATATGTGTCCCTTTGAGTGATCCTTTAAAGGAGATGACTAATCTCTGCACTGCTATTTTGGAAAGATAATTAAATTTATTTAGCATCAAAATCAGAGTAAGACTGATCCTTTTAACCCTGTCTCATATCTCCTTAGTTATGGTTTAGAGCACTGTTTCTCAACTTTGGCAACTTTAAGCTGTATGGACTACAACTCCCAGAATTTCCCAGCCAGCAGAGCTGGCTGGGGAATTCTGGGAATTGAAGTCCACACAGCTTAAAGTTGTCAAAGTTGAGAAACACTGGTTTAGAGAAAAGATAATAATATGGTTAAAAATGAGAAGTGTGTGTGTATTTTAAGATTTTGTTAAGGATCTCCTTTCCTGAATAATTCAAACACTGGTTTAATGGATAAGAGAATAAGCAAAATCACTCTGAGGAAAATTTCTCAGACGCCCTCCAGATTTTCTGAGCACAAAAATCCACAAAGAGGTTGCTTTCTCTCCTTTCACACTGGCAGCTCCAATGTCCCCTTTCTCTTTATGTTTAATAATGTAGATGGATGTACAGATGTATATCACAATCACAATCCCTCTTTTTCCTTCACATATTCAGCCAATACTAGGAAGGACAGAAGAGCCATTTGAAGAAAAAAACCCACACCACTTTAGGGCAGCTTCCTCCCTGATGGTGTCCTGCAGATGTATTGTGGAATCTGAGGCTTGAAATATCACATAATATAGAAATTCCCAGGATGGAGTTTAGCCAAAGAGTAGCTTTATGTACAATAGTTAAAAAATGGAGAAAATATAAATAAAAGATAAACTAATAAAGGAGAATATTTGTAGCTCAGAGTTGAAATAAGGGGTCCTTGGTGCTCTCTGAGCTTGCTTGTTTTCTTGCAGATGTTTCATTACCCAAAATAGGTAACATTATCAGCACATTACCTAGTTTGGATAATGAAACATCTGCAAGAAAACAAGCTCAAAGAGCATCAAGGACCTCTCAAAAGATAAACTATTATCTCCAGGACATCTGTTTAGTCTCTATTATTGGAACCTAATATCTAGGCAATAATTTGGGATACTATTAAAAGAAAAACAAATATTTCATACTTACACTAGCTTTTTTGAAAAAAAGAAAAAGAAAACTTCAGTTCCTTTCACCAATAAATGCTTCTTGTCCACATGCTGGGGTGGGAGAGAAATTTGAGGTTTGTCTCCTTTATCCTGTAACAAAATTTGGGAATTAAGTTCATTTATTTCTTTGGGAACATTGTAAGCTCATTTAATTCACTCAACCTGTGGTAAAATTATCTATGATTAAGGGGTGATAATATCTTCACTGAAATCAATACAATTATAGCTGCTTTCTCCAATCAAGGCTGAACTTTTTTTTAATTCTCTCCCCCCCACCCTTCCCCAATCTATAGGTTCATTATTTTTCTATTCCATACAGTTGTGTTTCATTTCTTTGCCACCAGATGTCCTCCATTTCCTTCTTTCCTTAACTGGAACAATTTATGAAATGTTTGGATAAACTCATTCTGTTTTCCCCTCCCATATATATTATGCCTCAAGTCCTAGAAAATAACAAATGTTGATTTTGTTGATCCATTTTCTGTGCTGGGGACTCCAGGGAACCTGTGCATTTTTTGCATAACAAGCAAGAAAAAGGGGACTTTTGATAATGATATTCAGCACATAAACTGTGCACTTTTATTACATGGGCCTCGCAGACTCCTCTGGTTTGATGTATGAGGTTATTAGGAAACTATGAAGCTGGGTACGTGATGCTTGTCAGGAGCTACAATAACACAGCTTCTATGAAAACACTACTGATCAGGGACAGGCTGAGTAGGGAACAATCAGAGAGAGAGAGAGAGAGAGAGAGAGAGAGAGAGAGAGAGACTGGCAGGGGAGGAGAGATTGGAACTAAGCTTCAGTCCTGCTGAAGGATAGGAATCAGTGGAAACACTATTAGTGTGTTAATCTTTAAATTGTTACAGCTACAAGTCTCTCTAGGCTTTCTCTACTCGCACTAACCATGACACAGTTCTATTCCAGAAACCACCTTTATTTCATCAGTGTCTCTGTGATGTGGCCTTCATTTTGTCCTCAATGTATTCCTAGGATTAGTAGTTTTTGTGTTTAACCACCTAGGTAGGCAAAAGGCCAGGGTAACTTTACCATGGGTATAATCTGGCAATTTTGTTGGGGTTGTAACTAGGTGATCCTATGGTATGAGATTAGCCTGACAATTATTGGCCACTCAGGCTAGGATGGATATATCCTTTCCCTCCAGTCCAAGGATAGCAATTCTGCTCTGATCAATGGGGGAGTCTAGACCTTTCAAATTGTTCTCCAAGGAAGTTGGAGTAAAGAAGACAGACCTTTACCATTTCATTGTATAACATTACCCATACCTGTCAGCTGTTTTCGGGTTGCTTTGAAATATGGGATTAATACTCTTATGGAAGTGCACTCATCCTGTTTTCAACTCTTTATGGGCAATAAATAAGGATAACACCATTTGACAGTATTGTACTTTTTGAAGGATAAAGATTGGCAACGGGGCAACAAATTATCTGCCAGCTCAAGGACTAGTAATCGTACTTTTAATCTGCTGTGAAGAATGCCCCTTTGTTTCTTCTGCAATAGACTAACAAGGTTGTCTACTTTCTGGAGTTACAATAACTCATTGGATTCTAGTCTCCTGTGACAAAGTGAAATGAGATAGGCCATGAGAAACGCCATGTTGGCGTTTAAAGTGAAGAGCAAAATGGCTGATCATTTGGGTGATAGGGAACAGTTTAGCCAGGGCATAAATAACCTGTGCTAGCTAAGTAGCCTCACATGAAGTTCTCAAAGCCCTTCTGGAATGTGATACTAACTTTTAATTTTAATTTTAATGTGACCATTATGTACCATAATGGTACATAATGTGACCATTATGTACCATTATGTTAATGGTATTAATTTAATGACAAGTTTTGACCCTGCCACCTCAGTTTTTAGAAGGATCTCTGGCATGTCATGTAAAAGACAAATGGAAAACTCAAATGGAAAAAGGCTGTCTACCACTGTTTTACACCATGACTTTCAGTTGATTTGAAACTGGTCTAGCAACGCAAGATAGATCATGTAACATGTATAAAGTGTCTGCGCTGGATTAGAAATATCAACTATACTCTCAGCCACAGATGAGTGATGAAAGTCTTCTGAATTTTTCTACTTTATCAGCAGTCAGCAAAAATGACAGTACATTTTCCCACATGTATTTCATGTGAAAAGAGGAAATCTTGAACAGCAGCAGCAGCATAACTGTTTTCTTTTTGACCCTGTTGGGAGCCTGCCTTCCATTTTGGGTCCTACTCCATGCCACAAATCTAATATGGGGGACAAGGATGCCAGCTGCAACTGTCTCAAGAATGGACTCAAAAGTATTCAGTTTATATTTTACAAAAGATTCCTCATTTCAAGGACAGGGTGAAGAAGTAGGAAATTGCATCATTTCTTTGCACCTATGAGCTATTTTGATCACTAGGGCAAATGGTGAGAGATAAGGAGAAGGATCATCAATGATGTTCTTGTATCTGTTTGTCATCTATTTTTAGTTAAATCTATCTCTTAAACACAGAGACAGAAGTGAATTTGTTATCTTTCTCTCTTTTATCCTCTCACTTCAAGACACATTTAAAAAATCTTCATATGTTTCTTAATCTAATTTTTACTTCAGATATAATGAATTCACTGACAGCTGGTTAAGTTCATATTCTTCATCAAATAAAAATGTATTATGAGTATTTTTAATGGAATATTCTGCTACTTAATTACCGTTCTTTCAGAAATCTGCTTATATTCAGAAGCATATCCTCTAATAAACCACCTGCTGAATTCAAATCTCTAAAAAATGAAAAGTTCTGAAAAATGTGACTCATATGAACGGCTTCATACTACTGAAGAATGAAGCTGCGAAAATTTTGGTTTGTTAGCTCTTCATGAAGAATTTGACTATGTATGGCCTGAACGAGATAGTAACTAGATAGTATGGCACACCTCACTTTTTGTAGAAGAGAGATAGTGCTGGAGGGCGAAATTAAGGATGTCATCAGCTTAGAGTCATTACGTTGCCACAAATGATCCAAGTCCAACCCTTCTTCAATTATGTTGACCCTTATCTGGAGCTAATTTAGTGTTGAACTTCAGTTGACTAGATTCTTGGGTATAGGCTTGAGCATTAAATCTTTGAACTGCAACTTAATGTATAGTCTTGACCAGGGGTGTCAAACTCGCGGCGTCACGGCGGCATCACGTGATGTGTCGTGACTTTGCCAAACTGGGCATGGGTGTGGCTAGCACGTGATGCCTCCAGCCCTCGGGCTGTGAGTTTGACAGCCCTGGTCTTGACCCTTTGCTCCTGATACCTTTGCTACAATTTGATGAAAAGGACATTATTCTATGGGAAGAATAATACTGTATTAGGTTGATGAATTTACATATCATATTTTATATAAGTCAGCCAGTCAGCTTGAAAATGGAAGATAAGGGAAAGTTGAAAACTAAACCAGAATTGAATTTTACACGATCCAATTCTATCATTTCCAATTGGAAACAGAGGAAACATTTCACTTATCAAGTGACTGGAGGACATGCTGTGAAAAGCTTTGCTGTCTGTATCATATCTAGATTTACCTTTTTTTTTTGCCTTAAGAATCTCAAGAAGATTAGTTTTGTGACATCCTTTTCTTAAACTTTAATAAAATTGCAATAGGAAACCAGCAGAAGTCCATTATTCAGTTTGTCAAATTTGAATCAAAGCTGGTAATCTAAGATTTTAACTTAAAAATGCTGTTTTTAAAATTTTCTAATTTACTGTCATGATTGCTGTAACTGTTCAATATTTTTCTAGAAGCTCAGGGTAGTATATAGGTCTTCTCCTTGCTATCTTTTATCTTTCCACCAATAACCCTAAATACTAAGTTGACCTAATTTTAAAGTTGAATGGGAATTCAGGGTTCTGGGGCTTAGGCTGAATTCTCTAACCCCTTCAACCCATTCAAAACTGAAAATGAGACTGTTACATCAAATAGCATTCTGTCTGGGATTTGGGTATTCTTGGCAATTTGTGTGGCATTTAATTTTTGTTGTTGTTGTTCAAGGAAGCAATTGGTTTTCAGGGAAGCAGCTCAGTGTCCCAAAGTTAAATGTGAAACTGCTTTGAATAAAGAAAATTACAAATAAATCACAGTTCGGCCTATGGTCACTCACAGACTATTGAGGCATGCAGATCTTGTAAGCCCCTTGTGTTTCTACCTGGGTTTTCCAGATAAGTGCAGCTAGAGTAGACAAGACACACATCCCTGGTTAACAGCTGGGTAATACTTAGGGACACACAAAAATCACTGAGGCAAAGGGGTCTTTGGAATACACAGAGATCCACTGAATTTAAAGAAACAGCAAAACTATATTGATTACAATGTACATTAGCTCTTTCACACATTCACACACACACATCTACATCCTTCTCAATTAGTTGCCAGACACTAGTAGCTAGAGGGATGGAAGCCACTTAGTCTGGGTCCAAAGAGGATTCAAGGAATGTGTGGGCTTCAGTACCCTTTTCTATTCTTCAAAGTTCTTGCTTTGGTGATTTACAGGACTTGCAGTTACTCTTGCCTTGTTAATTTACAAGTCTGGTAGCTGTTGAAGGGGGTGGGGAAGAGTTTCCATGTAGTCGGTGTTCTGTCGGGAGAATGAGGGCGTCTAAGAACTGAGACGAGACGGTTTCCAAGAGAAATCCCTTTATTAGGGTAACAGCTAACAACAACAAGAACAGGGGAGAACTGGCAACTCTCTTTCAGTCAGCTGCTATTTATATAGCAGCTGTCAAAATGGGCAACCTAAAGCGGGCGTTTATTTTCCCGCCAGCTGAGCTGTCATGTCTCAGCGAATGGGATGCGTTTCTGGGTTGTTAGGCAGAACGGCATGGCGTGTGGACACAACACCCCTTCCCTCCTGGATGGCGCATGCGTAATCTTGCAAATACGCTGGGCGCCTGTGGCTCCTCCCTGAGCGACGTGGTTCGGTGTTTGTGACTGGGGCGGGAGGCGACTGCTCCAGAATCGGTGGAACTACAGGAGACTGTGGTACGACTTTGCATGGGATCCTGCAGGTGGGAAATGGTCTGTTTCTCTAGGTAAGCTGGGCGTCGGTTGTGGGGTGCGGAAAAACTCGTCAGGACCATTGCATTGTTGGTGATTTCTCGTGGAGGCTGCTTCCATGCTCAGTTCGTATGAGGCCTCGCCTGGGGGTGGAGCGGAGGCGAAGGGTCGCCCTTGGAGCTGGTCAATCTGGCAACACCAGTTCCTTCCGTCCTCGAGCTCGACCCTATAAGAACAGGGCCCGGTTACTAGTGTTACTTGTCCAGGTAGCCAGCGAGGTTCACCCCCATAATTTCGAGCGTATACTTGGTCCCCCAGTCTAAAGGTCCTGACCCAGCTGGTTGAGTCCAGGGGGGTGTCAGTTGCGTAGCTCGGGTGCAACCTGTCGAGGGTGGTCCTGAGTTGTCGGCCCATGAGCATCTCGGCCGGGCTTCGGTTGGTTGATGGGCACGGGGTTGTATGTTGTGACAGGAGGTATTTGGCTATTTTGTCCTGCCAATTTCTTTGCCTAAACCTAGCCAGGGAACCATCTTTAGCTGATCTGACAGCTCGTTCTACCAGGCCATTGCTGGCTGGATGAAAAGGGGCGACCTGGGCATGGTGAATGCCCTGCTCTGCCAGGAACATCTGGAACACGGCCGAGGTGAACTGCGGGCCATTGTCCGAAACCACTAAGTTGGGCAGGCCATGGGTGGCAAACAATTGGCATAGGACCCAGCTTATGGCTTCAGAGGTGGTTGATGCCATAAGGGCTATCTCCACCCATTTGGAGTATGCATCCACCGCTATTAAAAGGGTTTTTTCTCTGGAATGGCCCGGCCAGGTCTATGTGGATCCTAGACCAAGGGCTACTAGGGGTCTCCCATTCGCTAGATGGGGCCTCGGGGGGTGCTGGACAGGACCGTTGACATCTCTGGCATCCCCTGACCCAGTCAGAGATTGCTTGGTCTAATTTTGGCCACCATACGTAGCTACGACCTAATGCCTTCATCCTGGCTATGCCAGGATGTCCTTTGTGTAGGCATTGTAATATTTGGGTCTGTAATTTTGGTGGGACCACTATCCTACTTCCCCACAGCAAACAGCCCTTTAACACGGACAGTTCATGTGGCTTGTCTTGTAGGGCAGGAACTCCTCTGGTAGGTGTCCTTGCAGCCACCCCCTGCGCACCCAGTCGAGCACTTGGGCAAGAGTTTGGTCTCTGGCAGAAAATCTAGCAATGTCTGCAGTCGTTATTAGGGCTTGTATTTCCTCAATTAGCAAGACCGCCGAAATAGGGGCTGGGTCTTGCACTGTGGCCGGAAGTGGGCAACGGCTGAGGCGATCGGCATTGGCTATGTCTTTCCCAGGGCGATAGACCAATTGATAGTTATAAGCGGCCAGGAATATGGACTATCTGGACATGCAAGGGGAGAGAATCTGAGGGGTCTGCCTGTCACCACCTAACAGACCTAAAAGAGGCTTGTGGACAGTTATCAGGGGTGGGTTCCTCCCGGTTCGGACTGGTTCGCCCGAACCGGTAGCGACCCGCTGGTGATGTCACGATGACGTCACCGAACTGGATCGGTCGGTGCCAGTCCATGGGGCCGCCATCTTTTTTTTGAATTTTTTTTATTTTTTTATTTTCCTTCTGAGCATGTGCAGAAGCCGACTTCCAGCACTGTGCATGCGGTTGCCATCTTTTTTTGGCTTTGTTTGTTTGTTTGTTTGTTTGTTCTTTTGGGATTTTTTGTTACTGCGCATGCGCGCGCGCGCCCACGAGGCATGCCTACGCAGCGCAGGAGGGAGCGAACCGGCAGCGAGGTAAGTTGGAACCCACCCCTGACAGTTATTAATTGGAAAAAACAGCCATAGACATAATCATAGAACCATTTAACGGCGGCGACAGCTGCCAGAGCCTCTTTGTCTAATTGACTATAGTTCCTCTCTGTAGAGGAAAGTGTCCTAGAAAAATAAGCAATTGGGACCTCACCCCCATTGGTCAGCTTATGGCTCAGGATAGCCCCGATGCCATAGGGAGAGGCATTGCAAGCTAAGGTGATGGGGATGCTATCGCTGTATTGGACCAGTACAACATCAGAAGTAAGGAGATCTTTAACCGCAGTAAAAGCGGAGGATTGGGCCTTTCCCCATGACCAGGGCGTCTTACAGTCCAGTAACGTGTGGAGTGGCTCCTCCACTGAGGCCTTATGTGGCAGGAAAACACTATAAAAATTAAGTAGGCCCAGGAAAGCCTGCAATTCACTTTTGCAAGTGGGCGGTGGTGCCTTTTTAAAGGCTTCTACTTTAGACGCAGTAGGGTGTATGCCCATAGCGTCTATGAGGAAACCCAAAAATTCAACTTGAGAGACTCCAAAATTGCATTTTGACTTTTTTAGTTTAAGACCATTTTGTTGAAACCGGGTAAGGACTTGTCATAGTTGTTTGATGAGGTTTGATCGACTGGTGGCTGAGATCAAAATGTTATCAAAGTAAGGAATGACTCCTGGAATGCCTTGCAGCAAGCGTTTCATAAGGCTCTGGAACAACCCAGGAGCCACGCTAACACCAAACTGTAGGCGGTGGCATTTAAACGCCCCCTGTGGGTGACGATGGTTTGGGTGGCCGCTGTGGCCTCATCAGCAGGTAGTTGTTGATAGGCCTGAGCCATATCCAACTTAGCAAATATGGAGCCCTGGCCCAGGGAATGAAGAAGGTGCTGGACCACAGGAACTGGATACGGGTGTGCTTGCAATGCACGGTTGAGAGTGCATTTAAAATCAGCACAGATGTGTATAGAGCCATCTGGCTTGATAGGAATTACAATGGGAATTTCCCATTTAGAGTGATCAGTGGGCTCAAGAATGCCCTGTGCTATCAACTTATCCAGTTCCTTGTCCACCTTAGGACGGAATGCAAAAGGCACACGTCTAGGCTTAAGCCTTATTGGGGCCACCTGGGGATCTAGGTTAAGGGATATAGGGTTCCCCGTATATTTACCTAGGGTGCCATCGAAGACCTCTGCGAATTCTGTAGTTAAGGTCTCAAAGTCATCTGTGGTGTTAGCGTGGATGCCAGTGATGTTGAGCCCCAGAGCCTTGAACCAGTCAAGCCCTAGCAGACTGGGAAGCATTCCCTTGACTACAATCAATGGGAGTCGAGCTGAGACATTACCTTTCTTGATTAGGAATTTGCCCTGACCCAGAATGGGAATAGTATTCCCTTGGTAGTCGCGGAGACTGGTGGTGCAGGCAATTAGGTGTCCCCTGGTTAAGCTGGGTACTAGCTTTTTCAAGGTGTTCCAGGCTATAATAGATTTAGAAGAGCCTGTATCCACCTCCATTCTGCAGGGGGCCCCCTCTAATCTGACAGTCAGGTAAATTTTTTTGCTGGAGTTGGTGGATGCATGGCTGATTGACACCGCAGAGTGGGCGCTATCTCGGGAGATTTTAAAGCAATCTTCCCTGGGCTTAGTGAAGCCTCCTCGGGACCATCTGACAGGACGTGGGCCGGATGGAGGAGTGACGTTTTGCAAGGTGGCTCGGCAGACTTTGGACAAATGTCCCTTTCTTCCGCACCAGCGGCAGACTGCTGTTTTAAAATGGCATAGAGACTTGGGGTGGTTCTTGCCGCAGCCAAGGCAAGGTGTCTGGTGCGGTCTTTTGTCTGTTGCCCCCTTGCTTGCCTGGGATGACTGGAGGCGACTCACGTCATCTTCGTTGTCTGGCAGGTCGTCGGGGACGGCATCGTTGTGGTGGACAGCAATGTATTGGTCTGAGGTGGGCATAGTCAGAGTCTGGTGCATCTCAGCCGTTGATTTATCTGACATCTCGGACATGCATGCTTCGTCCAGGGCAGACTGGAGGCTGATGTCTTTTTTGGATGAAAGGCAACATTGCAGTTGCACGTCCTTCACGCCACATACCAGCTGCTCTAGGAGGGAGTCATCTAAATCGCGGAACTCACAGTGGATTGTGGCAGTCCCGAGGGAAGCCATATATTGATTGATGGACTCCCCGTCCTTCTGAATCCTCTGACAGAATGCAAATCGCTGTGAAATGCGAGATGGGGCTGGTGGGTAATGGTTCTGCAGTTTGCCCAGCAGAGTGTCCCAGGGCACTGCATAAACAAGTTGTGGGGCCACCAGAGCTCTGGCCGTCGTGAAGATCTGCGCCCCACACGAGTTCAGGAAATGGGCTCATTTCCTATCACTGGACAGCTCAATATAACTATTGGCCTGCAGGAAACATTCAAATCGTTCCACGTACACGTCCTACGTCTCGGTTGCCGGTTCGAAAAGCGGAAACGTTGCCTGTGTGGCCATCCTTAAAAGGACGGCTAGTTAAGGAGAATATCGCTTAACTTGCATGGAGATAATCGCCTTGATCAAGGGGGCGTTCAGCTCTTTGTGGTGACTAGCTCTCTCTCTCTACCGTCTCCTCAGTATCCCACCTTAGTCACCAGTGTTCTGTGGGGAGAACGAGGGCTGCTAAGAACTGAGATGAGACGGTTTCCAAGAGAAATCCCTTTATTAGGGTAACAGCTAACAACAACAAGAACAGGGAAGAACTGGCAACTCTCTTTCAGTCAGCTGCTATTTATAAAGCAGCTGTCAAAACGGGCAACCAATAGCAGGCGTTTATTTTCCTGCTGGCTGAGCTGTCATGTCTCAGCCAATGGGATGCGTTTTCGGGTTGTTAGGCAGAATGGCGTGGTGTGCGGACACAACAGTCGGACTCAATTTCCTTTATCTGGTTCAGGTGATTCCCCCCCCCTTTGCTTCCTTATTAACTTATTTCTTTCTTATCTACCTCCAAGAAAGGATCTTGAAACAAATTCCTGTTTTTTTATCCTCTTTGCTTGCATGCCTGTATTATCTTTAGTTATGATATCTTCAGCTAGTCACACTACACTAACTGCAGTCTCTGCTGACCAATCCAATGGCTCTTGTTCTAGTACTACTATTAACACAAAAAGCTTGCCCAAGCTCCTATGCATTATATCACACGTATGTCTGGATAGCAAAGCAAAGCACATCTATGTAAATGGAAGCCAGACCAGGCTGAACTGTGGAAGCCATTTTGTTTGCCTGTTGTATTTGTCCTATATTTGCATTTCCTTTGAGTGCCCTTTTATTGGATTGCTTGATCTCTCTAGCACCAAAATGCAATTATCAAAGTTCCTTTCTCTCCCCTCCAAACAGCTTTTGCCCTCTGGTAAATATCACATTGTGCCCCAATGTTGGCAGGTAATACGAATAACAATAAAGTGTAGGCAGTATTTTAGCGGAGGGGGGAAATTTAGATTACTTTTTCCAGTGGGGGCTCCCTCATTGGAGCAGGGCAGAGTACATATGGATATGAGCTACAGACAGAGAGCAAGCAATAGGAACTGCTCAGCTGATACCTTGCCTTGACAGCTAATTTCCATTTTTCAGTATCAGGGGGTCTGTTCCAGTAATTGGCATGCAGATTGTGTCTGATGGGCCTGTTAGACAGAAGAAAAGAATCTGCTAGTTAGAATAAGCCAACCCCAGGCTGATGGATGGGGCATAAGGAGGTCATTCCAGAAGAGAATATATATGTAGGTATATGTACACACACTCTGCCGAGGAGGTGTATAAAAATTCACACTCCATGCTCTCTCCTTCGCCCTGTCTCCATTTATCCTGCAAAGTCTAATTTATCATGTTCCATTGAGACAAACCTAGCTGCCTTCCTCTTTCCTTTTTTCCACCTTTAAGGGATATTTGATAGAAGCTATTCTTGGTTTCAATAACAAGACACTGGGGCAAAAAAGAAATTAAAATGGTGCCATGGTGCATTACCAGCTCAAGATTTTCCAGAATTGGTCCACTTGTTAATTACACGGGCAGAATTAATTTCTCCATCACTCTTAATCCACTGGGCAGGCAGGAAGCTCAAACAGAATCTTGGCATTTGTATTTATTTCCTTTGTCTAAATCATTGTTTAAAATGGGTTTTAAAACATTGGATCTCTTCCAGTACTCAAATTCACTGAGCTTGAGAAAGTTAGACTGAAGGCTGACATGAGTTTTGTGAATGTTTACAGGAAGTACTGTGGAACGGTTGTCACCAATATTATTTTTTCCCAATCTGTCATTGCCTCTGGTCAAAATGGCCATCCAAGTTCCTGTAACACTGTGATCTATACATGGGAAAGAAGCAATCAGCA
This sequence comes from Thermophis baileyi, assembly GCA_003457575.1. Lineage (NCBI taxonomy): Eukaryota > Metazoa > Chordata > Lepidosauria > Squamata > Dipsadidae > Thermophis > Thermophis baileyi. The sequence continues at coordinate 3,961,617 of QLTV01003659.1, forward strand.
AGATAGCACTTTATGGAATTTATGTAATTTCAGTTTCTTGGTAAAGTAGCAGGCATTGCCTGCTTCTGCACTACTAGTCAGCTGTGTTCAGGGTAATCAACAACTTCAAAGCAAGGATTGGTTCAGAGATCTGATGGATATATGAAGACAGCCCAGTCTGAACGACCTGGATTGTGCCACTGCATGTGACAGAATAGCCCTGGAATACAGTGCTTGAGGTCTAGAGGGGAGGATGTAAACCAGCTTCAGTTTAATGGACAATTGGCGTTGGGCTCATCCCATTTCAGGGAAGCTGCCTATAATTCTTTATTTAACAGACGCAGGAATGTAGTGTGAGAACTTTTGATTAGCCAAAACCCAAGAAGGTTGTCTCTGCCTACCCTTATAAAGGCAAGAGAGTCTCCACCTATCTCATGCTTTCTTGGTCCATTTATTGTCAAAGCTAGAGGTGAAAAAAATAAAAATGGAAAGATTTATTGTTCCAGAGAACTAATTTTTTTTTTTGAGAATTGATACTCTGAGGAAATGATAAAGGACAGCTAAGCTTTGCTTCCCTTTATCTCTGGGATACTGAGGATGTAAGTAAAACCCTGATTTCTTTCTTCCACTGTTTCTTTGAGGCACAATGTTAGATATCTTCATGATCCCTCCTCTACATGTGTTAGCATTATTGAATGTGAATGTGGGACTCTTCTGAAAAATGCTAAAACCTGAATGAAAGGAAGCCTGGCCGAGTTCTCAGGTATGGAAGCGGGCTTGTCTGCAACAGGATCATTGTCAGAGATCTCTTTCACTTTCCTCTGTGCCTTTCCTTTATGTTTGCGACCTTTGAACTTGATTGTAATCTTCATTCAAGAGAGGGCTACACCTGTGATAAAAAAATACTCTGGTTTACAGATCACGGGCATGGAGGACCTCTGCATCAGTGACCTGCCAGTTATGCATCCTGATAGATGGGTAAATCTGGATTTCTAAGTACCCATCTGCATTCATCCCATCTCACATTATCCCATTTTATGGACAGTGTTTGGTAGCTGTTCTTCTTGCCAAAAGACAATGCTTGGTATTGTGTACTACAGGGGTGGGTTCCTCCCGGTTTGGACCGGATCGCCCGAATCGGTAGCGACCCGCTGGTGACGTCACAGTGACGTCACGGATCCGGTTCGGTCAATGCTGGTCTGTGGGCGCTGCCATCTTTTTTTTTTGAATTTTTCCAGGTTTTTTTCTTCTGTGCATGTGCAGAAGCCGAGTTTCCGGCACTGCACATGCGTCACCATCTTGTTTTGAACTTTTTTTCCCACCCACGAGGTGCGGCCATGCGGCGCGGGAGGAAGCAACTGGCAGCCGACAGCGAGGTAAGTTAGAACCCACCCCTGCTTCCAGGGTCCCCACCGTTTTGGCTCCCAGGGGGCTGTAGGGAGGCTTGCTAGGCCCAAAATGGGGCATGGGGGGGTGCGGTGCCCCCCTGCGCCCCTTTGGCTCCCAGAGGCTGTAGCGAGGCTTGCTAGGCCCAAAACGGGCGTGGGGGTGTGCGGTGCCCCCCACGCCCCTTTTGGCTCCCAGGGGCTGTAGGGAGGCTTGCTGGGCCCAAAATGGGGCGTGGGGGGTGCAGTGCCCCCCCCGCGCCCCTTTTGGCTCCCAGGGGCTGTAGGGAGGCTTGCTGGGCCCAAAACAGGGCGTGGGGGGTGCGGTGGCCCCCCGCGCCTCTTTTGGCTCCCAGGGGCTGTAGGGAGGCTTGCTAGGCTCAAAAGGGGTGCAGGGAGGCCTTCAAGGGAGAAAGAAAGAAAGAAAACCTCACTGTTTGGGGATCCCCACGTGCACTGAGCTTGAGTTGAGAGCTCATTGAAAGTGTTGTTAGCTATCCTTGCTCAGGCTAAGCTAATCAACAGTGGAGCTCTAAGAATGCCAGATGATCAATGGGCATGTTCTCAGTTAAAAAACGTCTGGCTTTTCTTCCTGCTACCAAAGACCTTCTGGGGTTCTTCGCAGGAAGGGAGAAATGGAGAGAGAGAGGGAGAAAGGGGGGGGGGGGAAGAGAGAGAGACAAGAAAGAAAGAAAGAAAGAAAGAGAGAGAGAGAGAGA
>QLTV01003659.1:3964206-3982078 GCA_003457575.1 Thermophis baileyi
AGAGCTGTGTGTGTGTGTGTGTACATACACATACAGTATATATAGTAGATAATGTATCTTTTTGTGTGCCTGTGTGTAATATGTATGTACACATATGGCATATATACATAGGATTAAATAGTATATTTTGGATGTTCAGTAGTAGTAAATAGACAGGGAAATTGTATCTCATTGAGGCCTTTGAGGCGAGGAGAGGCCAGACACCCTAACCCTAACCCTTGACGTGAGTGACGTCAAGTTGGCCATGCCTACCTAGTCACATGACCACCCAGTCACATGATCACCAAGCCACCCCCACCCAGTCACATGACTGCCAAGCCACTCCCACCCAGTCACATGACCGTCAAGATGCTCCCACCCGGTCACATGACCATCAAGCCACTCCCACAAAATAAGCCACACCCACAAAATTAAGCCACACCCACAGAGTGGTAGTAAAAATTTTTGGAACCCACCCCTGGTGTACTGTATCCTCTGGTTGCATCCTAAGTACAACTGAAATAAATTCAAAAGATAGCAGCTCATGGCTGAAATAAAAAATGAACAAAGTAATCCCCACATACCATTATAGCAGGTGATGCAGAGCAGCCACTTCTTAAAACTTACCATCTTCCAGGCAGGGGCTTGGCAATAATTCCAAACATTTAACCTTTAATTCAGGAATAAATTTACTTGGCAGAAAACCCTCCGATTCTACTTGGCTACATTGGATGTATCATTACAAACAAGAGTGAATTATTTGCTCTCTGCAGTAGAAATATGTTAAAAACCTTTAACTTCAAGTTCCAGAGTTAAATTCTAGGCTTCCTCCTACCAAACCTCTGAGTTAATAGTTCCTTGGAGTTTTGCTTACAGATTTTTTTTTTATCAATAGAGTTTGTCACTAAGTATTATCTCAAATGACAAGGGTGTGGCACTTTTTTCAAGGTTCCTTTCCTAATGACCTCTCAATTCACCCACTGTCTATTAATCAGTTGGCTTGGGTTTAGTACTGGTCCAGAAGACTGGCAGACCCATGTTCAGAAATAGCCTGGGCGACAGGTTACTGGTATGGTGGAGGTGTTGTGAGAAGTATTGGACTATCTCCTTTCAATTTATCAATGACTTGTCACTTCGGCTGAAAGTGAAAGTAGAGAGAACTTAATTTTACCACAATGCCTATATATCTCAAACTCATACGCATTCAAGGAATGGCAGTGCTGACAATGAATGGCCATTATTTGAAGCACCCAAAAGTACCTACCCCCACAAGGCAATAACAGTGATAGAAACAGCAGAAAGCCTATAATGAACTCCTCTGGGAGAATAATGAACTCCTCTGGGAGAGAGCCAGCAACACACATCTAACACAACTCAGCTCTCTTTCCAGTTGAAACTGACCATGTCAGCATGCTAGAGCTATCCCCAAAGAAATGTCTTTTTTCCTGCTCTCTTCAGCACAGGGGATTTTTTCCAAGAGTTCTAAATCCATGTTGTACAAATAGATCCAGTGCTCTTTCAGAATTACATTAACCCAGTATATATAGGGAGTCTGATTAAAGCCAGGTTGCTGCTTCTGTCAGTCATTATGTGACAGCATCTCCCCTGCAGTCCAACCCATTGGAGTGGTCATGCAATCTTCACCATCTGGAAGGGAGTGGGCATGACTGCAATAATCTCAGTGGCTGATAGTTGTTGGGCAGGTCCCAGATCTTGACCATATCAACCTTAACGAGTAGATCATTTGTATAGCAAGAATTGGATCATTAAAAGAAAAAAAAAATCCTTAAAACTGAGTATGCTAAAATGAATTCAAACTGTCTCTGTGGTATGTTGGGAACAAGATGAAAGCAATGACATGCAGATATGCCCTTTAATACTGGTTAGAACAGCATTAAATGTCCTTAATTAATAGTCCTTAATGGTACTAACATCCACATGGGGAGAGCCAAGGTGGCGCAGTGGTTAGAGTGCAGCACTGCAGGCTACTTCAGCTGACTGCTAGCTGCAGTTCGGCGGTTCAAATCTCACTGGCTCAAGGTTGACTCAGCCTTCCATCCTTCTGAGGTGGGTAAAATGAGGACCCAGATTGTTGGGGGCAATATGCTAACTCTGTAAACCGCTTAGAGAGGGCTGTAAAGCACTGTAAAGCGGTATATAAGTCTAAGTGCTATTGCTATTGCTATAGAAGTAAACAGTGGGGTACCACGAGGCTCCGTCTTAGGCCCACTACTCTTCAATATCTTCATAAATGACTTAGATGAGGGGATAGATGAGGATAGATGTGCAAATTTTCAGATGACACGAAGCTGGCAGGAATAGGCAACACTCCAGAAGGTAGGCTTAAGATACCAAAGAATCTTGACAGACTTGAACATTGGGCCCTATTCAACAAAATGCAATTCAGTGGTGAGAAAGGTAAAGTTTAGGCAAGAAAAATCAAATGTACAGGTATAGAATAGGTGGCACCTGGCTGACAGCGGTAATTGTGAGAGGAATCTAGGAGTCCTAGTGCCTAGGCTAGTGGGCAACTTTTTAAGTATGAGCCAACACTGTGCTGCAGCTGCCAAAAAACANAATGACTTAGATGAGGGAATAGAAGGGGAACTCATCAAATTTGCAGATGACACTAAACTGACAGGAATAGCCAACACCCCAGAAGACAAGCTCAGGATCCAATAAGATCTTGACAAACTTGAACAATTGGCCCTATCCAACAAAATGAATGTTGATGTGGAGAAAAGCAAAGTTTTACATTTAGGCAGGAAAAATCAAAGGTATAAGTACAGATTAGGCAAGACCTGGCTCAAAAACAGTAACTGTGAGAGGGTCCTTGGAGTCCTAGTGGATGATCACTTGAATATGAGCCAGCAGTGTGCAGCCGCCGCCCAAAAAGCTAATACAATCCTGGGTTGTATAAACAGAGGCATAGAATCAAGATCACCTGAAGTATTAGTACCACTTTAGAAAACCCTAGTAAGACCACACCTGGAATACTGCAACCAGTTTTGGTCACCATACTACAAAAAAGATGTTGAGACTTTGGAAAAAGTTCAGAGAAGAGCAACTAAGATGATCAAAGACCTGGAGACTAAAACATATGAAGAACTGCAGGATCTGGGTTTGGCTAGTCTAAAGAAAGGAAGAATTAAGGGTGACATGATAGCAGTATTCCAGTATTTGAGGGGCTGCCACAAAGAAGAGGGAGTCAAATTATTCTCCAAAGTACCAGAGGGCAGGACAAGAAGCAACAGTTGGAAACTAATCAAAGAGAGAAGCAACCTAGAATTAAGGAGAAACTTCATAACAGTGAGGACAATTAACCAGTGAAACAGTTTGCCTTCAGAAATCGTGGGTGCTCCATCACTGGAGGTTTTTAAGAAGAGACTAGACAGTCACTTATCTGAAATGGTATCTCCTCTCCTGCTTGAGCAAGGGTCTGGACTAGAAGAGCTCCAAGGTCCCTTCAAGCCCTTATTCTATTCTATTCTGTTCTGTTCTGTTCTGTTCTGTTCTGTTCTGTTCTGTTCTGTTCTGTTCTGTTCTGTTCTATTCTATTCTATTCTATTCTATTCTATTCTAAATATGGACTAGTTTATCTGCTGTGAAATTTTATTATCCCAAAGTAAATTAGATAAGTTTTTATAGTTTTTATTTTCAAATAACCAGCAGATGGCACCAAAGGCATAGTTAAGCTCCCCATCCATTAAACTGAGCAACTTCCATTGAGAATAGAATAGAATAGAATAGAATAGAATAGAATAGAATAGAATAGAATAGAATAGAATAGAATAGAATAGAATAGAATAGAATAACCTAAGACTTTTAATATAAAGTTGATATGTAAATTGGTAAGAAGTGTTAATTCAAATCAGATAACTTTAACAATTAAATTTAACACAATCACAATTAAACAAAAGTTCTGTGTTTTTATTTAAGTGTTTTTAATCTTGATGTTCACATTTTTTTTAAAGAACTGTAAATTGCTGTCCTTCAGTTTTATCCTGTATGCCACAGGCCTGCTACCCTCCCAAGCAGATTCTAATCTTTGAAGTGGTTCATTCTTACAAGCAAGCAACTCTTTATATGAGGAGAGAATGTCACTTTTTCTGTGATCAGAAAACTTACAACCATGATTCTACAGAAAAAAAGTGAATGCATGAATAGCTATTTGCAAGTGTCCGTTCTTGGTAAAGTTAACTTCTTGACACTATTTTGGGGTGGCCTTTAGCAATGACATATTTCTTAAAACAGCTTGCTTAGTGAAGACCAACTTATATCATTACTCCCAAAGTTTAGTTCAGCACTATATTATCATGTAATCATTCAATTACAACCTATTCCAATACTGTATTTTCTTGAGGGAAATTGTGGGATTACATGCTTCATCAGGGAGAACTATTCTTACTTTTTTCTTGTAAGAGGGAAAGTCTCTTGTAAATATGTACATATGTAACAGGTAAAATATATAACATGAAACTCAGGAAATGTGCCATGTGTGATGGTTTGAAATCTATTTGAGAATGCTTTCAATTATGAAAATTTGAAAATAAATTGCTTTCTGGTTTGTAGCTTAGGATCAAAACTGTTGGGTGGAGTTTTTCTTTAGATTTTTAAAATCTTGCCTTTATAGGTGAGTTTAGCCGAGAGAAACTGACTACCCCAAAGTCACCAAGCTGGCTTTAGACTGACCCTTGCATGGAACTCATTTCAAACTAGGCAATTTTTTTTGGCCTCAGCTGATGGAGTCCTGCAACGAAGTACAATTTTTGTGGTGATTTAGTTCAGATGAATGGTTGTTCAGAGCTGTCAACATGTGAATGTCATCTCCAGAAGTTCCCGTATGGTGAATACAGCTATTTGTCTGATGTTTTAATCAAATGACAAACAAATTGAGATTGTTTGCAAATTACAGTGATATTGTAACTAATTACTATTGCTGTTATGGAAATACAGACCATTTACCTTCTGGTGATCCTTTCTGCAAACTACACTGTACAGTAATTTTGTTCCACAAAGTTACACATGGTGGTGCTGCTATCTTTATCTAACTCATAGAGGAACACAAAGGTGATACATGAACAGAAGCAGGAGACCATACTAGGTGCTGTGTTCCCTAATATTTATATTAATATTTTAAAGGAAGCTATCCTCCTGGAGAGGACGATGAGGAGGCAGTCAGTTGATACGATGTGCTTGTGCTTTGCAAAGTGAAAACAGATTTGCAAACAGAGAAACGGGATTTCTTCCCAGCGTTCTCTCTGTTGCTAAAGTTTAAAAAGAGAGGAGTCATGGCAAGATGGGGTAAGGGAAAAAGGCTCGGGCTGATTTATTTATTTATACTTGGAGGCTGCCTAACTCCAGATTACTCTGGGTGGCATTGTTTAATTAAAATAGGAGAACCATAACCTGAGAAAAAGTCTGGGAAGCATACAGTAGATTAACACCCACCCTAGCACCAGGCCTGTGACAATAGCCAGGCCTGCAGAGACTTTTGGAATGTCATCAGAGTGAGAGCCTTATGAGTCTCTGAGAGGATGGTACTCCAGAGGGCAGGTGTTGTGACAGACTAGGTGTTTTCCTAGGTGGCATTTTTTTAATTGAAGAAATTCAGAGTGCATGTATTTTGCCTGATTTCATTGGATGGGCAGAAACTCCCAGGGTAGATGGCCCTCAGATAACCAGACTCTATGCCACGAAGGGCTTTATAGATGATAGCCAGTGCCTTGAATTGCATATAGAAACAAACCAGCAATCAGCGTGGCTTGCACAGGAACAGGAACCATGGCACATCTATCACTGCCTATCCTACCATATTCTGAATAAGCTATAGTTCTAAGTGGTCTTCATGGGATAGCCCATGTAAAGTGCATTGCAACAGTCCATTTCTGAAAGAACTAGGGCATGAATGACTACCTGGAGGGACTCTCAATCTAGGAAGGAAAAGGCACAATTTGTGTACCAGATTTCTTGCCTGGCCACAAATGCTATCTACTTCTCAAGCAGGAGCTGTGAATTCAGGATGATCTGATAGGATACTAATTCAGGATACTAATCTTGAATGGGGAAGTTTTCCTTCTCCAAGATTAAAGATGAGATCCACAAATGAGGAGTCATGGGTATAACTTGTCTTCCCCATCAATACTGACTGAAACTGATCCCTGCAAAAGAAAGAAAGCCAACATTAAATGGTGCTTCCCTCACCCAAATCCTACAACTAGTCCTGATGGATTGTGTGGTTAACAGTATCAAAGGCTGCCAAGAGCTCAAGGAGCTCAAGAATATACATACACTTCTAGCCTGGCTCTCTCAAAGATTGTCAGATATGATCACTGCTGTCCCTGTAATATACCTCAATCCCAAACTCACTTGAAATGGGTCCAGATAACCCAGTTCCTCCAAAAAGCTCTGCAGGTACAGTCTGAACACTTTCTTAACAGCCTTTCCCAGAAAGGGAAGCTGTGTTGAAGACTAGATTATAGGTGTCCAGAATCGTTATGACCAGTGAGGGCTTTTTTGAGGAGGAGGCACCCCACTGCATCCTTCAAGTCAGAAAGGTCGGCCCTGGTCTTAAGGAAGCAGACACTACCACATGGACCAAGCTACTAGTCACTTCCTGGATTCTCTTAACAATCCAGGAAGAATTGGGACCTAATGAACAGGTGTCTGCAATGCATTGGTTGTAGGATTTTGTCCACATTATCAGTAATCACAGATTTATATTCACTGTACTTAACATAACAAGGTCATGTTCCATACATCTTAACTGTACTTGCCTAGTTGAATCTGATTTTGAGCAGATCCAAGGAATTTTAAAAATAGCATCAAAATTTTTCACAGCGGCCCTGTAGATATTCCTATGGCCCACCTCTACCCATCAGCTGTCAGTAAACAAAGCTGCCAGATGGTCATCACTGAACATAATAAAGTGGAAAATCTTCAACAGGAGCATCTCACATCCAGTCATTTGCAAAGCAGAGCTTCACCCTTATCGCGACAATGTGGCACCAAATATCTGTGTTTAATCTGGTTCATTTTGCCTTCCTTCAATGGTGATATAGGCATCTCCTCTGGTGCTTCATCTCCCTTAGAGAACAGCTTCTTAGCGAATCAAGGTGAACCCTGAGATTGATGCACAGACAAAGGCTGTATAGGGGCAATATGACTCAAAGACTCTACCACTTGTCCCACTCATCAATTCCAGTCTGCAACCAAGGCCTCAACTGAACCAGGTCCTCAGGAAAAACTCAACTTTCCTTTAGAATTCCACATGGTCTATAAGTCATCTGGGACAGGTTGATCTCATAGAACTGATAATACTGGTAAGATGAATTTGATTTCTCCTTAGCTTAAAATGGGCTAGTGCAATAGTTTTGCAGATGTTAATAAATACATGGTCAGAAATGAAGGGCTGAGTATTTACGGTATCTTTCCAATGTTGCTATTTGCAACTAGCAATGAGCCATTTCCATTAGGATTACAGTGTTTCTGAGTTATGAGTTTGAATTATGTTTTTAATAATTCTGTTGTGAACCAAAAGAATGTCTTTAATATGAATGTTCTGACTTATTTAAATTATTATTATTTGTTCTTAGCTTGTAGGACAAAACAGAGAGTATAATGTTCTGCAGCTTCAATCCAATAATAAATTAACTAATTTGAAGGTGGGCAGCTTGATGTAAAACCAATGAATTTTTCTTACTAGCCCTAACCATGTATCGGCAGAAATGGTTAGTGTATGAAGGAGATACATGATGTTTGTTTGTTTATATAATTTATAAGCTCCCTGACTCTGGATCACTTACAATTAAATATAACCCCCCCCCCCGAAAACTAAAAAAAAAAATCACAAAGGGCCCATAAAACAATATATACTGTAATTCAAAAAGAAAACCCTGCAACAGGGCTCACTCTTCATTGTGCTCCAGACTCTGGGAAAACAAGTAGATCTTTAATAGATTCCTGAACATCATCAAAGGGAGAGGCATTAATCTTTAGGTTACCTTGAGGTAAGGTAATTTTAAACTTTATATGGGGTTTAACAAAACCCTTAAGGTCAAAAGTATTGTTCTTGTTCGCACTATATGCTTAGACAATAGTTGTGTCATTCAGAAGAGAAGATAAATGTCACAGGTTATATAGTCACTTCAAAAGATTTCATTCTGAAACATTCCACCTGTTGCTTAAAGAAGACATTATAACTATGTGCATATGTTAAGTTAACCTTGAAAGCCATATTCTGCTATTTAGTAATCAATAAATTTGGCAGGTATTTCTACAAGGAATCAATAGCTAAAGAATGAAGATTTCCTGCATTGCTGATTTCTCACCCCAACTCAGAGTGCAACAGAGATTCTTATTGGGTGATCTTGGTCTCATATTTGATAGCAAAAAGGAGCCAGATCTCCAAAAGGGTACAGCCAACAAATTTTCAATCCAAACATTATACTATAAATGTATTCTCATAAGATTACATCCATTCAGGTTACATGTTAATCTGATTTTTCCTCTGCCAAAAATGTTATCTATACCAGTATCTTAAACAAATTGGTGCACTTAAATTAGTTTGGTGTGTCTAATGCCAGGTAATCTCTTGATTAGATATCTTTATCAGGTATATCTTAATGTACTAATGAGAACAATTTCAAAAGTGTTCTGAGTTCAACAAGCACAGTGGATGGAGAAAAGTGGAAAACCAGAGCAAAGTCAAAACTCTCTTGTTTGATAAATGCTCAAAGACTTTGTGAATACAGTACAGTATATAAATACAAACAAGGGAAAAACTTCTGTAGGGCAATAGAAGTAATGGACTAAAATAAAGACTAGGGCAATACATTGTTCCCAGTTGAGCACACACTCCCATTACTCTATAGTATTATCAATTACCTTTGGATTATTACATTTTCCTCCCAAAATGAGTCACGGACAGCTATTTCCTAATGGAGAAGTATTACTGGCAGTGTATTAATGAACAATACATTGTTAACGGAGAAAAACTTCAAAGGCTCATAAATGCATTTCAAAGAATACAATATAGTTGGCGTGTATAGTCACATATCTGGGGGACATGGCAAAAAATGTATCAAGGAACACACTGGTCCCAGTGTAATTAACTAATTTTGATCAAAGAGGTTTAAGAATTGAATGACCAGGGAATTCAATTATGGATTTCCCAGTGTTCCACTGTTTGTTAAATGTGTTAGATAATTTCCTGTGGATGGTTACAGTTGTAAATGTGGCCTATACTTGATGTATGTGTAGGTGTATGAAGAGAGACAGAAGTAGAGAAAGAGAAACATTTTTTAAAGGATGAACCGAGAAACATAGGTTGTGTAATGAAAAATGTGAAGTGTTCCAACAGTCTCAACTTCAAAAAACAATGTAGTAATTTTTATGGCATTCCCAGCAATAAATTTCCAAGAAAATTCAGATTGAGTTGATTAAGTATTTGTTCTCTGCCCATAACCAAAATGAGGTGAAGATACACATTTTTCCAGCAGAAGGAGAGTTGACATAATAATGATGTTGCTGAGGGGGAAAGATTTCTACTTCCCCCAACCCATTTCATGGATGTACAATTTTATTTTAAAAAAAATACAATTCCAATATATTAAATACACTGCAACATAGACTTAATGCATCTATTTTATTTATTTTAATGGGAAATAGTTATTTGGTTTTTGTAAGAGATATCATCTTAGAAAGTTACAGAGACAGCTATTTATGATTTGCTTACTCTTTCTCTATGGTGGGGGTAGTCTGTTGAACCCCATTCAGAATAATATTTTCTATAAAGAAGAAATTTATGTGATTGGAACAATTCTAAAATAAGGGAATTTATTTGGGGGTTAATTTAATGCAAACATGTATTAAAGAAATTCACTATCTACAACAATTATTGAAAAAATTGTTGAGAAAACCTTCTGAAACTTATGTGAATTAAAACTGGTTCAGCTGGCTTCTGTATTGGGCTATTTAAAGTTTTCTTTGAAAAATTAGTTAGTATTAATTAAATTACCTATCATATTATCCTCATACCTCATTTAAGCATCCCAGGGCCATTTACCTGCTGTCTACCCTTGTCCCTTCTGTTATTTTCTGAGTTCCAAACTGTCACGTTACTTTAAGGGCATTGCTGTTCCTGTTTAATATACAGTAGGCATCACATAGGAGACAACTCAAGATATATTACATTTGGTTTGGAGGGTTGCATTTGGCCTTATATCATATGCCAGAAAGTGTAAGATAAGGTATATACTTTTTAAAAAAGCCGTTTGCTTGCAGACTTGTCTGCGGTATACATGTGGTTGTGCTTCTGCCACAATTGGAATTAGAATTAAATAAATATAGAAAATGCATGAGAATAGAACTAAGACACAGGCCAGTAAAACAGAAAGAATTCTAGGAAGAAGCTAACAACGAATTTTGATAAAAAATATCAGGAAAATATATGCTGAGACAGATTTTGATGCAGTAATATTTAATGATTTAGGAGAGAAAAAGCACTTACATTATTTTCTTATAACTGTCTGTTGAGTATTTGTAGGACATCTGCTAACTTCACATAGAGTACAGGGGACAAACCGATACAAGTACTAGTACAGGCAGGCAAATATGACATTCTCAGTATTACTGAAACCTGGCACAATGGAACTCATGATTGGAATGTAGTATTCAAAAACTATAGACTGCCCAAAAGGGGATATGTGTGACTAGGGGTGGGATTGAATTTTTTTTAGCAACCGGTTCACTGCCCGGTTGCTGGGTGGGCGTGGCCATGGGGGCATGGCCTACTTGGCCTCCTGCACCACAGCCGGGGGGGGCGTTTTCACCCTCCCAAGGCTCCGGAGGCTTCCCTTGAGCCTCCGGGAGGGCGAAAACAGCCTCCCCGGGCTCCGGAGGCCCTCCAGAGGCCGGAAACAGGCCTGTTTCTGGACTTCCGGTACTTCCGGTAGGCCTGTTTTTTGTCCTCCCAGAGCCTCCGCGCGGGCCCTGCACTTACCTGACATCCAAAATGGGCCGCGTGGAGACTCCTGGGAGGGGCGGGGCAGGGTGGGCGGGGTCAGCCAGTCCTTGCAACAACCGGTTCGGTGAACCAGATGAAAATTAACATCCGGTTCGCCCGAACCAGTCCGAACCAGCTGAATCCCACCCCTGTTTGTGACATTATATGTAAAGAATTACTAGCATTGAAATTCATGACCCAAGGATAAAATTGGTCTGAAAAATATCTGGATGAATACATATTAAAGGGAAAAAAAACAATAACGATGCTCTTATGAGTGTTTATTACAGATGACCCAAACAGCAGTAGATATAAATAAACTCTTCACAAATCAGTTGTTCTGGAAACATATCCATTCTGATAATGGAAGACATCAACTATCTGAATATATCTGTGGCAAATAGGAAATCCAACAGGTTCTCGGTGTGCCTTGTAGACATTGTCATTGTCCAAAAGGGATTCAGTGATATTGAATTTTTTTTTCTAATAAGGAAGAAATGAATGATGGAGTAGAAGTTGTAGGAACCTTGGGAGAGAGTGATCCTTAAATTGATCACATTGCAGGTAGTCATATTAGTATTCTAGATCTGAGATGATTTCAATGAGCTAAGTGAAAAACTATGAAGGATTCCATGGATAGAAATTTTGAAAAGAAAAACAATCCAGGAAATTCTGAAAAATAAGATCATTATGGCCCAAATAGAAACCATACCAAGGGAGAAAGTACAACAGAGAGCCAATGAGATATGCGTGCACAAAGAACTTTATGATAATCTGAAGCAAAAAGGACAAGTTTAAAAAAATAGAAAGAGGGACATATAACAAAAACATAACGAAAACAGAAATAGCTCAAATCTGTAAAGATGCTGTCAGGAAGACTAAGGCTTAGAATAAGTTGAATGCCAAAAACAACAAAAAAGTGTTATTTTATTTGGAAAAAGAAAGAGTTCAAGGTAATGATTGGTCTGCTGGTTGGTTAGCTTTTAAAGGATTTTCTCAGATATTGATGTCAAACTGATTGGGCTGAAGGTTGACTTTTCCCCTTTTTTAAACAACAAGAACACTTCTCCAATCATCAACACTTCCCATGACTCCAGGAGTTCTCAAAGATTACAGCATTTCTGAATTAACATTGTAGGCAGATGAAAACTCAAATTGTTCCTGCTATTTTCATCAGTGAATAATTAAATTGGTCCAGGAGGCAATAACCTGGGTTGCTTAAGCACTTTCATAGCAGGTCTACATCTTCCTGAAAGAGTAATGACCCTGCTAGAATTAGGGATTCTGACTTGCTCTTGGAAAGCCATATGTCCCTTTTGGGCACTATCATGCATTTACAAAATAGCTCCATTGCTATCAAACTCAGCTTCTGTGGTGGAAATCCATTTGTCCTTAGTTGATGACATGAAAAGGTTTCTCTCCTCTCTCCCCTCCAGTAGTCTTGCCTATTGCACAGAGTTGTTTTGCTCACTTTACAAAAGGAAATGTATTATGAATTTTCCTTCATTCGCTTTTCTTTTCTAAAATCACGTATAACAACTGATTTGTGTGTTGCATGAAAGTTACGCAGTCCTTTAGATGCATTTTCTATTTTATTTTTCTTTGATTCAAAAATATGTCAGTAATCTTTTTGTTAACATAAAAGATAAAGGATTAGTAATGCAAGATGCAGGATTTTTTTTTTTTGTAACCTTCTTGAAAGCAGCCTATAGTTTCTTATCAGGCTTTAACATTCATTTTCCTGAAATGGGAAAAAAACCCTTTATTTCTTTTAAATAAAATGAACTATATTTGATTCAGATGAGCAGTGGTAGCAGAAAAAAATATTACCGCTAGAAAAATTGAGCAGGCCCAGGTTGGCTTTCCTCCAGACCAGATTCATATATATCACATATTTACACTATTTTAATTTAGACTGCAAAGTCAAACCATTTGATCAGAAACAAATTATTATAAATGCAGCTATGTAATTAATTTTCCAGTTTACTTAAGAATCACAAAGTCCTGGGGGTCTGGGTGAAGTGGCGGGAGAAGGCCCAAATGAGGATTTATATATGCCAGTGCCAAGGGTAACGGGTCAGAAGGAACATTTCTTTGTATAGAGAAATTGGATATCCAGGCCTTAATCTTTTCTAACAAGTCAGAATAGGCCTAGCTTTGGGCAGCATATTGAGCAGACATAATTAATGTGCATCTCTTCAGAGTCCAGAATTAAAACTACTTCTCTTATTCTGAAAAAAAAAAAAAGCCCTGTTCTCAGCTCCCGTGAGGACTGCAATTCTTTACATTTGGGAAATCTTTTTGTCACCTCCAAAGAAAGCAAAAGTAGTACCACTAGTAATAGGCACCTTGGGTGCAGTCCCCAAAGGGATCTGGAGCACCACTTGAAACCATTGGCATCGACAAAATCATAATTACGTCAAGTGCAACAGGCTTGGAACAGCTTATATCCTGCGACAATACCTTTAATATTATTAAACAATGTCCTTGGGAAGAACTTGTAAGATGGACAAAAATGCCAAATCCAATCTAAACATCTGGCTGACAGTATAACTAATCCTAATAGTAAAGACAACTCAAAGCTGCTTTCACTGGCTGTGACCATTCAGCCTTGGGTAATATTGTCTCACCACTCTCCACCTTAACTTCAGGACTGGTGTGAAGCTCTATAGAGACCCCAAAAGACTAATTGTTTGTGATGGAAGTTATCACTAAGCTAAGCAACTGGTTAGGCAGATCCAGATTGATTCAAATTATGCCATACTAACTAATTAGTTCTTGGAAGATTTGTAGCACAATTATAAGAGCTCATGCTTTTCAACATAACTGCTCAAAAAGGTTCCATATACACAAAATACAACTTTCAGAAATGTCAGATAACTTTTAACTTGGTTAAAAGTGCTGCTTTCTGTGCTATCAACTGGCATACTGTGAAGATGGCTGAGTTTGCAGAAATGGCTAAGTTGGCTTGTTTGATTAAGGAGGGAACTACAACTACTTTTTAAAAAGACTGGAAACCTTTTTTGGACTTTTTGCTGAAAATGGATAAAAATGAACTGGTGATTTCAAAATTTATTGATTAAAAAGTTTTGTTTATGAGAACAAGGGAATCATGACATGTAAATCGCAGAAAATACGACTTCAGCAACAGAGTGGTCAACGCCTGGAATGCTCTACCCGACTCCGTTGTTACATCCTCAAACCCTCACAGCTTCAACCTTAAACTGTCTACTGTGGACCTCACCCCATTCCTAAGAGGTCCATAAAGGGGGCGTGCATAAGCGCACCAGCATGCCTACAGTCCCTGTCCTACTGTCCCCATTTATTTGTATTCATTTCCTTCGTTCATGTCCATGTTCATATTTATACCTGCCATCTATTTCTTTTAATGTATATGCTACATTATTATTTCTGCCTCAGAATTCTAGGAACTTCAGAATGGTTAGTCATCACATTTGGACAGCATGTCTACTTCATTGTCTAATTTTTTCTAGAAAGAGGAAGATTTATAGTGTCACAAAAATTAATTTTCTTTAGTGACAGAATTATATTCCAGCTGAGATGCAAAAAGAGATGCTGAAAAACTTAATGAAGGCCACTTAGGCATCACTGAGAATGTGAGGACTATCTGGTTGAATCAAATCTCAAAACTGTTATCGCACAATGTGATTAACATAAAACGTCAAAGAAAACAAATATTGATATTCATACTAATACTAGATAAATCATGCAAGAGAATTGGAGTAGGAATATGAGGGTCATAAGTAATTAATGGTAAGTATTTTTTCAGGTATCTGGAGACAGTATTAATGGCTAGATACCAGGGGTGGGTTCCACTTACCTTCCCTGCTGGTTCGCATCGGGACGATGTGCACGTTTTGCCCACACCCACGTCACTTCGTGGAAATGACCCTCTGCGCATGCGCAGAACCCTCTGCAGATGCGCAGAGCATTCTTTGCAGGGCCGAGGCAACCAGAGAACCAGTTCGGGGGCGTGGACAGCTGGCCATCGCTGCCGGTTTGGTGAGCAGGTGTAAATTTCCGCCACCAGTATGGGAGAATCGGTCCGAACCGGCACCACTGCTAGATACCCTGTAAAACTCTTTGCAAGCTCCACAATTTATTAGGAATGATTTGCACTATTTGAAGAAAAGTATAATTTTATTTATATTACAACTAGTTCCCACTATCCACAAGGCAATGGAAAGTAAAAAGAGTAGATCAAACTGCAAAACAAATTCTAGTGCCAGAGGACTTATTCTTAACTTTATTACATTCCTATCCATATAGATAAATAGCTTAGCACAAATAATAATACAAACACTACAAAGATACAAATGCTACAAACCCAGTTCTATTCTTGGCCTAATTTCAGTCTACATATTTTATTCTGATAACCATCATGATTTGCCAGAATTGCCTCCAAATAATATTCAGAAGAATTAGCAGCTATACAGGTATAATTTCATTTTAAGAATAGAGGATCAGTCTATCTAACAGAGTTACAACTAGGTGAAACAGAAGACTCTTTGAAGAGCTAGAAACTGCAGAACTTCTAGAAGTGGGGTCAAGCAAAATAAACATGCCAACAGGTTAAGCCTCTAAGAACAAGTTCAGTTCAGTTCTTTATTTGTATCAAAGGGATGACAAATACTCAAAGAACATAATAAAGCTCATGCACTTGATCTTGAAGAAAAACAAATGGGACTTCTAGAGTCATCTGAAAGCTAACATCTTATAGTTTGTGTAAGATAGTGATAGCAAACATTTATTTGGGCAGGAAAATCCTTAACTACCGTTAGATGTGGCTGGTGCTTTCTCATCATCTGAGACTCAGAAAACTGGAATTTTTGTTTGTTTATTATGGATTTACAGAGTACAGTTTCATGACTAAAGAAAGATTAAAGTAATCAGTGGATAGTTGAGGGAAAAATCAGTACCTGATACAGCAAGGATAACTCAGAAAGAATGAAAGCAAGAATGATCTGGTGAAGTTTACTAAAATAGAACTGTAAGCTGATACTTATAATCAGCTTTTGCCATTGAAAAAAGTACAGTAAGTTATTGTTTAACTGAAAGATTTGGGCTAGTTTACACTAGACTCAACAACTGCCTCGATCTCATCTTCTGCAACAGTTTAAACTCAATTTATGGACTACAAATAAAAGAACCCTTTTCCAACAGTGACCACAGCATGATTGACTTTTGTCTCAATATACGTCCTTACAAAAATCACCATAATGATGGGATACCCAATTACAACTTCAAAAAAGCCAACTATGATCTCATAGACACCGACTTCTCATTTCTTAATTGGCAAATTCTATTATCTGGCTGTAACACTGCCAAAGACCATTATAACATTTTCTTGCTCAAAGTCAAAAGAGTTATTAAACTATACGTACCACTAATAACCACCAAAACCAGAAAAAACAAATTATCCATATCAATAAGGAAGCTCCAATCCCCAAAAAAATCTCTCTGGCGAAAAAACAAAACTGGCTACGTAGCTAACTTTAAAAGCTGCTACAAAAATATATGCCACCAAATAAAGACTGAATGCACCAATTATTACATCAAACAAGAGGAAAACCTGTGCACGAAATCCAACAGCGCCTTCTATAATTTTGTAAACAACAAACTTAAAGACTCGAGATCTATCCCACCCCTAAAAGGACCTAACGGTAAAGAATGTAATGATGAAGCAGGTAAAGCCAACCTCTTTAACATATTCTTCGGCTCAGTCTTTGTAAACAGCAATGGCTCATGCCCAATATTTCCTAGTGGTACCACAAATAATTACAACGATCTAACACAAATTGATTTTACAGAAGATAACGTTGCAAAGGCATTACGCAACCTAAAACCATCTCTATCTATTGGACCTGATGGACTATGTGCATATTTCTTAAAAAAGCTCTCCACAGCCTTAGCTGAACCTCTTAGCATAATCTTCGATAAATCTTTCAGGACTAGCTCCTTACCCAACTTATGGTCACTAGCCACAGTCATCCCTATCTTCAAAAAAGGAGATCCCAGCAATGTCGAAAATTACAGACCAATCTCATTATGTTGCGTCACCTGCAAAGTCATGGAATCAATCATAAACCAGGGCCCTATCAAATCCTGTACCTTAACAGCGGTGTCCCCCAAGGCAGGGTTCTAGGACCAACACTCTTTATACTTTACATAAATGACCTTTGCGATCATATTATAAGCAACAGAATTCTCTTCGCTGATGATGTAAAACTAAAACTATTTAACACCACCGACAATGCTGCTACCCTTCAAAAAGACCTTGACTTTGTGTCAGAATGGTCAAACAATTGGCAACTCCAAATCTCAACCAACAAATGCTCTGTCTTACACATTGGCAAAAAGAATCAGAACACAAAATACAAGCTGAGTGGACACGACCTTGTAGACGACCCTCACTCTGTCAAGGACCTTGGAGTACTCATATCTAATGATCTAAGTGCCAAAGCCCACTGTAACAACATTGCCAAAAAGGCATTAAGAGTTGCAAACCTAATCTTGCGTAGCTTCTTCTCCAGTAATATTACACTACTAACCAGAGCATACAAAACATTTGCTAGACCAATTCTCGAATACAGCTCATCTGTCTGGAACCCGCATATTGGACATTAATACAATTGAGCGTGTCCAGAGATATTTCACGAGAAGAGTCCTCCACTCTTCTACTCGCAACAGAATACCTTATGCCACCAGACTTGAAATTCTGGGCTTAGACAATTTAGAACTACGCCGCCTTCGGTATGACCTAAGCGTAGTTCATAAAATTATCCACTACAATGTCCTACCTGTCCATGACTACTTCAGCTTCAACCACAACAATACACGAGCACACAATAGATACACACTTAAAGT
>QLTV01003660.1:62985-78039 GCA_003457575.1 Thermophis baileyi
TTCCTTCCTTCCTTCCTTCCTTCCTTCCTTCCTTCCTTCCTTCCTTCCTTTCTCTCAGAAGCCTGCTTTAAAATGCAACTATCCAATTTCTTCACAGATACCCAACTTACAATCTTTCATGGGAATTTGGTTTGATGGCCGTCTTTAATTTTAGCACAGATTATTCCATCTCTTAGGAGGTATGCAATACCGATCAAGAGGTCCGATGGGTGCCATCCATTGCGATCTTTTGCATCTGGTCTTTTCAATGCCTTAGGACCAGAATAACATTTTTTTTCTGTTCAAAGTGGATTTAACCAGCCCAAACCCAGCATGCTAAATCAGTAAAATGTAATAAACACTTTGACACCTGTTAAGAATGAGTAAATCTTGAAAAAGGGAACCTGCTGTTCCATCACTTCTTTCTCGACAGTTTTTTCCCTTTTATTTCAATGGAAAAAAGGGGGGGAGAGATGTCTGCAGCATGTTGTATTTTCTAAAAACATTTATGTGGAGAGAGATTATTGTGCATTTCTGGACCAATGCCAGATCCAAAGTGACATGTTGGAAATGCAAGAGCCAAGCAAGCGGTTTCCCTGGTAACAGCACCAAGCTAAAACCTCTGTAGCTACTGCTATCATGCAAGCTCCTGGTTCCTTAGAAGTTTTGAGGACCGACTTGGTGGAAAGAGCTAGGTCAACTCTAGAACATTGAAATAGCACCTGACTCTGTCTGCTCCATAAGAGACAGATATCATTGAGAGGCTTCCTTCATTCCACCATCCTCAAGATGTTGGGCTGATAAGGCCGTGCCGAGAGTGGTGAGGATGGCAGAAAAGGTTATTGGAAGTTCACTTCCTTCTATCCAGGACATGGCGTATAAGCAACGCTTGAGCAGGGTCTGCAGGATTGTCTGGCACCCTACACATTCTCTCCATGACCTGTTTTCCTTTGTTACCTTCTGGGAGGATACAGATAGATACAGATACAGATACACAGAGTTGGAAGGGACCTTGTAGGTCATCTAGTCCAACCCCCCACCCAAGCAGGAGACCTTACACCATTTCGGACAGATGGCAGTCCAGTCCCTTCTTGAATGCTTCCAGTGATGAATCTCCCACAACTTCTAAAGGCAACTTCTGTTCCATCGGTTGATTGTTCTCACTGTCAGAAAATTTCTCCTTATTTCCAAGTTGAATCTCTCCTTGATCAGTTTCCATCCATTGTTCCTTGTCTGGCCTTCAGGTGCTTTGGAAAATAGCTTGACCCCCTCCTCTCTGTGGCAGCCCCTCAAATATTGGAAGACTGCTATAATGTCTCCCCTGGTCCTTCTCTTCACCAGACTAGCCATGCCCAGTTCCTGCAACCGTTCATCGTATGTTTTAGCCTCCAGTCCCCTAATCATCTTGGTTGCTCTTCTCTGCACTCTTTCTAGAGTCTCAACATCTTTTTATAGTGTGGTGACCAAAACTGGATGCAGTATTCTAGGTGTGGTCTTACTAAGGCTTTATAGAGTGGTATTAGTAACCCACTTGATCTTGATTGTATCCCTCTGTTTCATGGTATCCAAAGCAGAACAACTAGATTCTATAATAGCTTTGTACCTTATAGTATGAACCTTGTTAACTTTCAAGACTCTTTTCCACTACGTATTTTAAATGGTCTGGGATTGATATATATATGTGTGTGTCCATGTAGGTATATATATGTATATACACAGCATACAGTATGTCGGATCTCAATGGAAGGTGATACAATAAAGGAAATTGAACAGCATGTTAAATGTGGTTGTCAGGCATTCGGCAAGTGAAGCATAATTTTCAAGAACAACCTCCCCCCTAGGCTTGAAGAGAAAAGTTGTCGATCAATGTGTGCTACCTGCTCTAACATATGCCAGTGAAACATGGACACTAACCTCACGATCAATACAAAAGCTACAAGTGGCGCAAAAAGCCATGGAAAGATACATGCTCGGTATCACAAGACAAAATAGAATAGACCTGCGCATGGGTTAGAGAACAAACGAAAGTATACGGTGCCATCAAGTGAGTCAAAGAATTGAAATGGAAACGGGCCGGTCACATAGCAAGAAGAACTGATGTCAAGGTGGACCAAGGCAGTCATAAAATAAGGGTTCCCACTTGATCAAAAGCATCCACGAAAGATGGATCGATGACATCAGCAAGTATGGCGGGCCCAATTGGCAAAAGAAAGCTCAGGACCGTATGGGTTGGAAACATGTAGAAGAGGCCCTCATCCTGCAGTGGATAGACAATGGCTAGAAGGATAATGATGAATGATATAGCACAGGGGTCCCCAACCACTGGGCTGTGGCATGCTATAAATTGGGCCGTGCAAACAAGCAGAGCTCCATTTGCGGGATGTAGGTAACACACGAAGCCACATCCCCTCTGGTCCATGGAAAAATCTCTCTCCACGGAACTGATCCCTGGTGCCCAAAAGGTTGGGGGGCCGCTGATATAGCATATGTATATGTTGTCAACCCTGAAGCCATTTTGGAGCACCTTCAGGGCTGCCAGAGTAGGGCTGGTTGTAGCTGTGGGAACGGGAGGGGGGAGACAGAGATAGCTGGGGGATTTGTAGCCATAATAAGGTTCTTTCTCCTGGGAACCAAAGACGTTCTCACCAGGTGCTGGGAAGGCGTGGACTGAAACCAACTGGAGTTTGGATGGTGACCGGATTGGACCATGTGACGGGCATGTGGGCTGGGGGAAAGAACTTTGATTTTTAATTTGGGTGGGGAAAACCGCGTGTCAGAGTTCCAAATAGCATCTAAGATAAAATCAGAGTCTGAGGCAAGGCATTCCTCAAAGTTCCAATTTATTACCAGAGCCATGTTGGCACGGCTGTGAGAAACCCGGATCTGACGCTCCCAGGGTTTCTCCACCCAGTTGAAAGATCAAGCCCTTGTCCCCACACCCACAAGTTCATGATGTTAGCCAGTCTCCTTCTGTCGACGTGTCAGTTACTCCCCTCATCTTCTGGGCAGGTGCTGGACAAAGGATGACCTTGAGTATCTAAAGGAATTTGTTATGGCTACATGTCTACATCCCTCATGCAACAGCCCCTCCCAAATTCCCACAGCAAGAATACATTCTCAAACGTAAAGTGTGGAAGGCCAAAGTCTCTAATAAAATGTGGCTTCGGCCTGACACTGCGGGCCTTTCATAGTCGGGTTTTCACCAGATGTGCCAATATGATATGCCTAATAAATCGGAACTTTGAGGAGCACCTTAGCCTCAGGGTTTTGATTGCATTGGGTCTGTTATTTGGAACCCTGACATATGTATAGGTATGTGTGTGTGTATGTGTGTGTATCTTATAATATATATTATATTAACTTATAATCATAGGTGAACAAGAAAAGGCCTTCTTTGCATTAACCATCAAGTTTGGAAGTTGAGTCATGGCAACTGGACTTGAGCTGAAGCTAGTCTAGTAACTAGTCATTTGTTAAGTGAGTTTTGCCCCATTTTGTGACTTTTCTTGCCACAGTTGTTAACGGAATCACTGCAGTTAGTAACAGGGTTGTTAAGTGAACCTGGCTTCCCCATTGACCTTGCTTGTCAGAAGATCGCAAAGGGGGATCACATGACCCCAGGACCAGAGGTGGTATGCTGCTGGTTCGGACCAGTTGAGGCAAACCGGTAGCACTGACTGCGGGTGGGCCCGCCCACCTGCCCAGACGTAATGCCATCCTATTTAGCCACGTTTTCGTGGCTGGGTGCATGCGCATAAGGCGCGTGTGTGAGTAAAGAACAAGCGCTGGAGTCTGTGCTCATGTGCAGAGGTGCCGCATGGGAGCGAAGCGAGTACGCACACGTGCGCACTCACATTTGCGAACCTGTAGGGAAGGTAAGTGAAAACCACCCCTGCCCAGGACATGGTGTCCGTCATAAATATGAACCAGTTGCCAGTCATCTGAATTTTGATCACGTGGCCGTGGGGTTGCTGCAACGGTTGTAAGTGTGAAAAATGGTCGTAAGTCACTTCTTTCAGTGCTGTTCTAATTTTGAATGGTCACTAAATGGACTGTTGTAGGTCAAGGACTACCTGTGGTGTCTTTATTGTAAGAAGCAGGGATCTTTAAAAAGAGGGGGGGGGAGAGAGAGAGCCAGGAGGGAAAGAAATTAAGAATAGAATAGAATAGAATAGAATAGAATAGAATAGAATAGAATAGAATAGAATAGAATAGAAGAGAATAGAATAGAATAGAATAGAATAGAATAGAATTCTTTAGCAAGTGTGATTGGACACACAAGGAATTTGTCTTTGGTGCAATTAGAAGGACAGCGGGCAAAATTAGGGCAAATTACAATACTCATTTATCAGGGTAGGGATTTTTTTTTAAGTGCTGGTTCAATAGCACAGTTGGCATGTACAGAGAGCATTTCAAGCCGATGAACATGAATTGAAGCATTACTGCCTCAGCTCCAGTGCCTTATCACTATGTAAACCCATTGCTTTCTTTCTTTGGGATTCTCTAAATATATATTTATTGATTGATTAGCTATAGGCCATATCAACATACAGGTTCAAACACATATTACCAATAAAATTCTAAACAAACAATTTAAAAATGAGAGTAGGGTAAAATACAGTAGTTATAGGATAAAATACAATAATTTAATACATAAACATGTAAAATAGAATAAAATGACATAAAATTGTATTTCTTTATCACTCCTGCAATCTACCCCAATCAGGCCTTTCTCGGCCTTTTGGCTAAGATCAAGTGTAGTATCTCTGGGATTCTAACTAACACGGACCCCGCGGAGAACAGTGAGCTGGGAGGGGTGATGTTGGTTCAGTTTATTTTATTTTTTCCTTTTTGGAGAATCAACCATTAATGAAAATAAATGCTGACGGGCGGCTGACCTAATTTCTAAACACAAAGCAGGGCCTGGTATGATCCTAATGGGTCATTATAACTTCCTTTTTTCTTCTCCAGTTTTCCATCCCCAAGATTTATGGTCAATATCCTAATAAATGCCATCTGGAGCTGCCTGATTCGTGGGGTGCTGGGCCAGCCACCAGGGTTTCCGTAGCACGCAGTGACTCATGCTAATCAGTCACTCCTGCAGATTTCAGCAGAAACTCAATTTCCCCCTAACAAGGCAATAATGAGAAGTGTATTAGAATATTGACAGGAGAAAGCACCCAGGACCTGAGGCTAATCCAATGGAGCCAATTGGGTCCATATTGATCGTGGGGTTCCCACTTGCGAAAACTGGAACCCCAAAAAGAAAGGATGCACAGGGTTGCAACCAGATCCAGAAATGCATGGAGTTAGCTGAGTAGACTACTTCAGTGTCAGGCATTACAACCGGTTGTAAATGCGAGCCGGTTGCCGAGAGCCTGAAATTGCAAATCACGGGACCATGAGGGTGATACAACGGTGGTAAATGCAAGGACTGGTCATAAGTGCAAGGACTGGGCTTTTTTAAAGCACCGTTGTAATTTCAAACATGAAACAAATGTGTGGTGAAACTTAATTGACCAGAAATTCTGGTGGCAAGACTTAGGTTGTTTGTAGAAGTGGAACAATTATTGTGTGGCATGCAAATATGTGTGTCCGGAGTCAGTAAACTCTGCTAAAATACAACACACCTCTTTTGTTAGTCAAAAATCAGTTATAATCACATTCTATCACATGTGGGATGTACCATGCACCTGGTGCTTTCAACTTCAAACACATCTAATTCTTCTCTTAGATCTGATATCCAGTAATAGCAATAGCAATAGCAATATTCTCTCCTTGATTAGTTTCCATCCATTGCTTCTTGTCCTGCCTTTAGGTGCTTTGGTGCAATTCATTAAAGAGTCAAAGATTTTTTAAAAAGCAAGTTTTCCAAGATTCTCAACAATTCAGTTGCAAGGGAAGACTCTACACAATTCAGTTGGAAGAGAAGATTCTACACAATTCAGTTGGAAGGGAAGATTCTGCACAATTCAGTTGGAAGAGAAGATTCTACAAAATTCAGTTGGAAAAGAAGATTCTACACAATTCAGTTGGAAGGGAAGATTCTGCACAATTCAGTTGGAAGAGAAGATTCTACACCAGTGATGGCTAACCTTTTTGGCACCGAGTGCCGAAAGCGCGCACACGTGTGAAGGCGCATGCATGCACACACACACACTCATAATGCAATGCGTGCGCCCCCACGTGCACCCTGCCCCCACGCCCATAGCGCGCACATGCATGGGCGAATGCACGCATGCGCACCCAAACCCCCAAAATGCAATGCACACACGGACCCCCTGCATGCGCCCCACCCCCCATGCATGCACGGCAGAGACTTGAAAACCAGCTGGCTGGCAGGAGGCGCGCGCACGCATGCACAGCGAAGCTGAGCTGGGGTGACGGCTCACGTGCCCACAGAGAGGGCTCTGTGTGCCACCTGTGACAGCATGCCATAGGTTTGCCATCACAGTTCTACACAATTCAGTTGGAAGAGAAGATTCTACACAATTCAGTTGGAAGAGAAGATTCTACACAATTCAGTTGGAAGTCTTAGTATCAGCATGTAAATCTGGGTGGCCCACAGTCTTGTACCAATTGACCTGAGAGTAAATCTCCTTTGGATAACTCTACCTGGAGGACCGAGAGTCTTCATTGACATTGATATTATCCATCAAGCTTCAAGAACTTATTGGTGTAAATTTGCCACCAAGGCAAATGGTGGACCTTCTTTAATACGAGGATGGAGACTTATCAACTGCATATCTCCCCATCTCTCATGAAACCATCAGGGCTATAGAAAGTCCTCAATTTATGACCACAATTGGGACTAGAACTTCTGTTGCTAAGCAATGCAGTCATTCAGTGAGTTGCACTTGATTACATGGCTTTCTTTTTGCCATGTCCATGAATCACTGAGTCATTAAGTGAATCATATGGTCGGTAAGTGAATCCAGTTCCTTCCCCTTGACTTTGCTTGTTGGGAGCCAGCTGGAAAGGTCACAAATGGTGATCATGTGACCCCTGGAGTTGCAACCCTCATAAATATATGCCAGTTTTCCAGTACCTGAATTTTAGTGACCATAGGGGGTGTTGAAATGGGCAAAAGTGTGAGGACTGGGGTTATACAGGTAGTCCTCAACTTACAACCATTTGTTGAGTGAGCATTCAAAGTTACAACGGTTCAGAAAAGAGGCAACTTGCGATGGGTCCTTGCACTTATAACCATTGCAGCATCCCCACAGATGCATGATCAAAATCTCTACTGGCATGTACAGGTAGTCCTTGCTTCCAACAGTTTAGTTTAGTTTACTTTATTGTCATTGCACCTTGTACAACGAAATTAAATGCCATCTTCAGTGTACATAATAATTATAAAAATAAAACACAAACACACATCCTTCACATTCTGTATAATTGGATTGAAAACCGATATTGCATTAATATTGCACTATACAGTACAATTCAATATAGTTACTGCTCTGGGATGGAAGCTGTTTTTCAGCCTATTTGTCCTTGTTTTTATTGTCCTGTACCGTCTGCCAGATGGTAATAGTTCAAAAAAAAAGGTACCCAGGATGAGATGGATCTTTAAGAATGTTTTGAATTTTCTTAAGGCAGCGGGA
This sequence comes from Thermophis baileyi, assembly GCA_003457575.1. NCBI lineage: Eukaryota > Metazoa > Chordata > Lepidosauria > Squamata > Dipsadidae > Thermophis > Thermophis baileyi. The sequence goes on from QLTV01003660.1 coordinate 70,572, forward strand.
GCTATAAAGCTCTTCCAAAGAGGGGAGAGGGCAACCAATAATTCTCTAGGCAATGACGTTAACCCTCTGGAGTGCTGTCCTATCTGCCACTGTGCAATTGGCAAACCATACACAGGTGCAGTAAGTTAAAATACTCTATGGTGCAGCAGTAGAAGGCCACCAGCAGTTTTTCATTCAGTTGTTTTTTTCCTGAGAAGTCTCAGGTAGTATAATCTCTGCTGGGCCCTTTTGACCAGTGCTGCAATGTGAGTGCCCATGGTCAGGTCCTCTTTTATGATAACACCCAGAAACTTAAAACTGGCCACTTGCAGTTCATTTAGTGACCATTCCAAGTTACAGCAGCACTGAAAAAAGGGAATTATAACCAATTTTCACACTTAAGACAGTTGCGGCATCCCCACGGTCACATGATTTACATTCAGACACTTGACAACTGACTCATATTTATGACGGTTGCATTGTCCCGGGGTCATGTGATCCCCTTTTGCGACCTGAGCAATGTCAACGGGGAAGCCAGATTCACTTAATCATTGTGGTATTAAGAACTGCAGTGATTCACTTAAAAACAGAGGCAAGGAAGGTTATAAAATGGGGCAAACTCACTTAACAAATTTCTCACTTCACAACAGACTACCTGTATTTACAAAGGTAGTGTCCCAGAGATCAGAGATGTGTGATCAAGTGGTGTAGGGTTTCCTGCCTAAGCAGGGGGTTGGACTAGAAGACCTCCAAGGTCTCTTCCAACTCTGTTATTCTATTCTATTCTATTCTATTCTATTCTATTCTATTCTATTCTATTCTATTCTATTCTATTCTATTCTATTCTATTCTATTCTATTCTACTCTACTCTACTCTACTCTGCTTCTCATTCTATTCTGTTCTGTTCTATTCTATTCTATTCTATTCTATTCTATTCTATTCTATTCTATTCTATTCTATTCTATTCTATTCTATTCTATTCTATTCTATTCTATTCTATTCTATTCTATTCTAGTTTGATTAGAAAGAGCCGAGGTGGCACAGTGGNTTTATATGCTGTTATTTTTTCAAGCAGCTTATCAATTAATATCATGAATACATAAGTATTAATAAAAGATTCAAAATGGAACAATTAATGAGAATTAAAATACAATCAGCCTAATAAGCTACCCCTTGCAAACTCTTCATTTCCTGAAGACTAGTTTGATTAGAAAGAGCCGAGGTGGCACAGTGGTTAGAGTGCAGCACTGCAGGCTACTTCAAGCTGACTGCTAGCTGCAGTTCGGCGGTTCAAATCTCACCGGCTCAAGGTTGACTCAGCCTTCCATCCTTCCGAGGTGGGTAAAATGAGGACCCAGATTGTTGGGGGCAATATGCTGACTCTGTGAACCGCTTAGAGAGGGCTGTAAAGCACTGTGAAGCAGTATATAAGTCTAACTGCTATTGCTATTCAGCCAATCTTCCCTTGTAGGTTTTTTTCAGTTCTGCAGCATAGTTCCCCCACCTGATTTGCAGATGGACTTCTGAGGCTCAGAGCTCCAATGTCAGCAAGAGACAGAGACAACACACAAATTAACAAAAGGACAGCAGGAAGGGGCATTAAATCCAAGCAACATCCTACCTATCACTCTGGCAAGACGGAAAGGAACAGCACATCCTTCCTGATTGAATTAGGAGCTTGATATTTGATCTCTGCCTTCCGCTGTCCATTCACGAACACACTAATTCACTCTCTTGCTTTGTGTGGGGAGGAAGGGAGGAGGAGGAGGAGGAGGAGGAGGAGGGGAGTCCCACCCCACGGTGGTGGCATTGCCTGCTTTCCATCACAGGCTGCTTAAATATTCGCTCAGTGTGTCCGTCACTGGCAAATCCAATTCCGGTGGTGCAGGGAATTAATTGAGGGCATTCCACAAGAGCGGTAGGCCAGGCCACAAAACGAAAGTGGTAATTAACAAATGCTTTCCTGGGACGTGTGATCAAGAGTTTGATAAAGGAACCTCAATGTGCAGCTGTGCTTGGAGCCAGAGAGAAGCGATTCTGAATGTCCTGTTTGGTTGCGTTGTTTACAGGAAGTGTCGGGAAGCCAAGAACTACCATCGATGGTTGGGCTACATCTTACATCTTGTGCTTGCTGGTGGATCAGATGGGGAAAGTTTCTGTGAGAACCTTGGATCTATTTCCTGTTGTGGAATGAATATGGGACCCTCTTTCTGGAATACAGCAGATCTACCCCTGAGCTGTGTAGTCTTCGTTTACTACAAGGTGGAGAAGACATTGAGAGAACATCTACAGTACAGTAAGTTGTTAGCATGTCATTCTACTTTTTTCGCTCCTCAACTTCTGAGACCTGGTTGGCTTCTCACTAAAGGTGTCCTCCTAGCTTCTCCACGTCCAGACGCCTTCCAAAACTGTCAGGTGTTATTGTGAGTGCAGGTGCACCTGTGTCTCTTTTGAACTGCCTCCTACTTGGAGGGCTGTAAACAGTTTTCTGAAGCAAGGAGGGAGTGCGGGTGGGGGTGGGGGGAAGTGTCATTAATTATATCGTCTAATAAACTCAGTTGGCTCCTTTCCCAGTTTACAAAACAATGTTCGTACCAGCCTGGGATACTGGTGTTTCCGTGTAATTATGTTTATATGGAAAGTTAATTTTTGTTTTCATAAATTGATTTGAGGCTTCTGGAAGCTATTTGGAGATAATTAACTTTGCACGCACAGATGTACCAGCGAAGGATGGTCTGTTCAACGTACGAGGTAGTCTTTGAGTACAAAAGCCGTAAAGGGGAGGGGGAGATGATTGTGATGGGGGTGATTGTGGTGGTTTGGACTCTGAACTCTCCCATTTTCAGTTATCCCCATGCTTTAAATACGAATTCACACAGCCCATTAAGACATAATATGCGGTGAATTGTGGGAACCCAGTCATTGTAACTTACAGATTAACAGAGTTGGAAGGGACTTTGTAGGTCATCTAGTCCAACCCCCCCCATCCAAGCAGGCGACCCTACACCATTTCTGACAGATGGCAGTCCAGTTTCTTCTTGAAAGCTTCCAGTGATGAAGCTCCCACAACTTCCGAAGGCAACTTCTGTTCCATTGGTTGATTGTTCTCACTGTCAGAAAATTTCTCCTTATTTCCAGGTTGAATCTCTCCTTGATCAGTTTCCATCCATTATTCCTTGTCTGGCCTTCAGGTGCTTTGGAAAATAGCTTGACCCCCTCCTCTCTGTGGCAGCCCCTCAAATATTGGAGCACTGCTATCCTGTCTCCCCAGGTCCTTCTCTTCACTAGACTAGCCATGCCCAGTTCCTGCAACCGTTCTTCATATGTTTTAGCCTCCAGTCCCCTCATCATCCTGGTTGCTCTTCTCTGCACTCTTTCTAGTGTCTCAACATCTTTTTTATAGTGTGGTGACCAAAACTGGATGCAGTGTTCTAGGTGTGGTCTTATTTGTACAACTCTGTAGCTTAACATGTTGTGGGAACTTGGCAATTGTGGCTAAAACTTGATTAATGAAAGGGGATGTAATAAATAAGCTCTAGAAACAGATTAGCAGGTTGTAATGTTGTATGCCCTCAAACCTGTTGTAATAGTGCTTGTTTCCAGACTAATTATTCTCAACTTTCTGATTCTTTGGCTTACCAGGTTCATTTGGGGCCAGAATTTTTTCCTCTGCTGCTAAGCTTTCTGTCTTCTCCTCCTTCTTCACCACTGTTTTGACCTTTCTGAATGACTCGGGTGGGCTATCCCATTTCACCTCATCAGGAATCTTTGTAGTAAAAGGATAATGTAGGTAGGCTGCATTTCTAATCAGATTTGGTGACAAGGAACTACCCCTGAGAATAAGAGAGAGCAATTGAGGGCGAAGGTAGGCAAATGGAATTCAAATGAGCAAACTCAATCACAGTCAACGCACACAGAGATCTGGAATTTTGGAATCATCCTGAATAAAATGCAGTATGTTTTTAACTTATCCGTTTTTCATTCCAGAATAATAGAGTTGGAAGGGACCTTGGAGGTCTTCTAATCCAACCCCCTGCTCAGGCAGGAGACCCTATACCCATGATGGCGAACCTATGGCACGCGTGCCCAAAGTGGCACGCAAAGCCATGTTGCCCGGCATGTGCGGCCTTGCCTGTTTGTCTTCCGGGTTTCTGGCACGCATGCGAGCGCGATGATCAGCTGTCCTTCGCGTGCATGGCAGTGCTGAAAACCAGCACACCAGCCAGCTATTTGTCAGGTGCGCATGCGTGCCAGAACCCAGAAGTTTGGCTTTTCCGGAGCACGATCCCTTCGCACGCGGCAGTGCCAAAAACTGGCCTGTGCATGCGCACCGGCCAGCTGATCGTCGGGCGTGCATGCATGCTAGAACCTGGAAGTTTGGCTTTTCCAGAGTGCGGCCCTGATGAGCGCACGAGTGCGCGTGTGACATTTCCACATGACCGTTTCAGCACTTGGTGCCGAAAAGGTTTGCCATCACTGCCTTATACCATTTCAGACAAATGATTGTCCAATCGCTTCTTAAAAACTTCCAGTGTTGGAGCATTCACAATTTCTGGAGGCAAGTTGTTCCACTGGTTACTTGTTCTCACTGTCAGGAAATTTCTCCTTAGTTCTAGGTTGCTTCTCTCCTTGATGAGTTTCCATCCGTTGCCCTTCAGGTGCTTTGGAGAATAGCTTCTCTCCCTCTTCTTTGTGGCAACCCCTGAGATATCGGAACACTGCTATCATGTCACCCCTAGTCCTTCTTTTCATTAAACTAGACCTACCCAATTCCTGCAACCGTTCTTCATATGTTTTAGCCTCCAGTCCCCTAATCATCTTTGTTGCTCTTGTCTGCACTCTTTCTAGAATCTCAACATCTTTTTTACATCGTGGTGACCAAAACTGGATGCAGTTTTCCAAATGAGGCCTTACCAAGGCATTATAAAGCAGTATTAACAATTCATGTGATCTTGATTCTGTCCCTCTGTAAATGCAACCTAGGATTGCATTGGCTTTTTATGGCAGCTGCCGCACATGGCTGGCTCATATTTCAGTGACTGTCCACTTGGAATTACTTCAGCTTTTTCAAGATTCCAATTGCTTGCTTGACAGGCAGCCTACAACCAGAATCTAAATGCCTAATATCTCAGCTGGGTTTTTCGCAGCAGACATTCTTCTTAATCGGACACTCTTGAGGTAGGAGATGTCCAGAGGATTTTAACGTAACACAAGTGTTGCCCAGGAAACATGTCTGTTCAAACTGGAAGAACATCCCAAAGGATGAAATGGGATGGTTTTTTTTAAGGGTGCCCATTCTTAGCCCCCTCTTTGATCACTTGGCCACCAAGAACAATTCAGATCATCCTCAACTCACAACCATTTGTTTAGCCACCATTCAAAGTTACAACAGCACTGAAAAAACCCGACTTGCCACCGGTCCTCACATTTACAACTATTGCAGCATCCCCACAATTACATGATCAAAATTCGGTTGCTTGGCAAACGGGCCTGTATTTTTAACGGTTGCAGCATCCCAGGGTCCTGTGATGGTCATTTGAGACCTTCCTAATGTCAGGGTTCCAAGTAATAGACCCATAGCAAGCAAAACTCCTAGGCAGGTAGATTCCTCAAAGAACAGTTTTATTGGAAATATCATATTGGCACAGATCTGGTGAAAACCGACTCTGAAGGTTCCCGCAGTTTTCACCTAATTAAAAGTAAAAGTTTTTCCCCCACTCCAAACTATCAGTCACATGGTCCAATCAAAGTGCTGTCTGGTTGCCTGGAGACATCACTCGTCCTTCCTCAAGCCAGGTGTGAGAATGTCCTGTGGTTTCCAAGAGAAAGTATTTTATTATGACTACACCACCCTAGCTATCTCTAATCCCCCCTCCCAGGGGTGGGCTGCTACGAGTTCGCCTGGGTTCGGGCAGACCAATAGCTAATGTTATGGCCGGTTTGGTGAACCGCCAAATCTCACCCCTGGCTGGCCCTGCCCACCCCACCCCACCCCACCCCTCCCAGGAGTCTCCACATGACCTGTTTTGGATTTGAGGTAAGTGCAGGGCCTGCGCGGAGGCTTGGGGAGGGGGGAAAATGGGCCTTCTGGAAGTCTGAAAATGGGCCTGTTTCCAGCCTCCAGAGGGCCTCCGGAGCCCGGGGGAGGCAGTTTTTGCCATCCCAGAGGCTCGAGGAAAGCCTCCGGAGCCTGGGGAAGGTGATAAACAGGCCTCCCGGAAGTTCCGGAAGTTCAAAAACAGGCCCGTTTCCAGCCTCCTGAGGCAGTTTTCGCCCTCTCAGAGGCTCGAGGAAAGCCTCCGGAGCCTGGGGAAAACGAAAACGGCCCCCTCCCCATGGTGCAGGAGGCCGACTAGGCCACGCCCACCATGGCTACACCCACCCAGCAACCGGGCAGAGAACCCATTGCTGAAATTTTTGAAGCCCATCCCTGCCCCCTCCCTATCCCTCAGCTCCAATGTGGCAACACTGAAGCTACAAGATGGCTCCAGTTGGGTCAGCTTCTGGGTTGACACCTAGCCAGCTTCCAACAAGCAAAGTCAAAGGGTGAAAGCCAGATTTGCTTAACAACCTCATGATTCACTGAACAACCGCAGTGATTCTCTTAACCGTGGCACGAAAGGCTGTAAAATCAGGCCTGTTCCCCCCTTAATAACCACCTTGTTTAGCAATGTAAATTCTGGCCCCAATGGTTGTAATTTGAGGATTCTGTCCTTAAAAGGACAGAAATGTAGATTTCATAAGTTGCCGCTGTCCGTCTCCTAGGCTAATTCCCTGGTTTACCGTATCGTGAGTTACATCCCCTACTCTAGTTAGGAAGGGAAGAAACGAAATTTGCATATCAAAGGTGAGCATGCTGGAACAATAGCCCTGGATGAGATCAGAAGCAACTTCTGGAAAATACTAGCAGTGTTTCATCTGAATTTCATGTCACTGCAAAGAGATGACTGTGTTATTTAGAAAGAGTGGTTTATTTCAAAGGCTCTGCCTTGCCTTCGTTCCTTCGTTCCTTCCTTCAAGCATGAACGACACAATGTGTCTTGCTCCATACATATGTATCTACTCTCCCCCCCCCCCCGTCCCTCTCTCAACTACAGTCTTTCTCTGGTTGTGAGATCCCTCGGGTGGTTGTTAACTTTGATTGCCAACTTCTGGCATTCCAGAAACAAAGGCAGACTGTTTCTTCATTTGGGCAGATTCTTCTCCAAAGGAGGTTTTTTTTTGCATCAGGTCCCTCTGAGGATAGGCGTGAAGATGGAGGACAGTGTACAAATTCAGTTTTTCTCTGAACATGGTCTCCGTTGGCAGAGGTCAGCCACTGCACCACCCAAAATGTACTTATTTATTTCTTTTATTTTTGTAAATCATATTTAGAGAGCCACCCATCTCACAATCAAGTGACTCTGGGCAGCATACAATATTTATCATCTTAAATAGACCATCCTCTAAATTTTGCAATGCTGGTTAGGAGGGAGGGAGGGAGGGAGG
>QLTV01003660.1:87568-98906 GCA_003457575.1 Thermophis baileyi
GACGTTTTTGATGTTAGGTGTCCATTTTAGGTCTTGAGATATGATAGAACCTAGAAATTTGAAGGTCTCTACTGTTGATACTGTGTTGTCTAGTATTGTAAGAGGTGGAAGTATGGGAGGGTTTCTCCTAAAGTCTACCACCATTTCTATGGTTTTGAGTGTGTTCAGTTCCAGATTCTTCTGGTTGCACCACGAGGCTAGTTGTTCAACCTCCCATCTGTATGCGGATTCATTGTTGTCTCGAATGAGACCGATCACTGTTGTGTCATTTTGTGGCTGACCCTGCAATTGCTTTCTTCTCATCTTTGTAAAACATCATTTTTTTTCTTCATCCTCAAGAAACAGTCTTGAAAGTGGGTTATTGCTGGCCTTAGGGCATCAAACAAGACAGCTGTCCTTCAACATAGGCAGAATTGACTCCATCTGGTACCATCCCAGAGTCAGCATGCTAGGGAGCTGGTAGAAGATGACCAGGAATGACCTCATCCGATAGACTAGGTACCCAGCTGCTGAAAAGGTGGATAGGAACTTTCTGGGTTCTATTTTTGTAAGTCAAGGATTATCTGTAAAAAGGGATAAATCTATAGAGTTGAATTCTGGGTTTCATATTTTTAGACCTTATATCTTTACAGCTTCATTTTATGGATGCGCCTTTTTATCTAAAAGAAGAACAGCTGCATGGAAGCTCAATTCAATCAGAATAGAGCTGGAAGGTACCTTGGAGGTCTTTTAGTCCAACCCCCTTCTCAAGCAGGAGACCCGATACCATTTCAGACAAGTGACTGTCCAGTCTCTTCTTAAAAACCTCCAGTGATGAAGCAACTAACAACTTCTGGAGGCAAGCTATTCCACTGGTTAATTGTTCTCATTGTTTCTCCTTAGTTCTAGGTTGCTTCTCTTCTTGATTAGTTTCCATCTGTTGTTTCTTCAGGTGCTTTGGAGAATAGGTTGACCCCTCCTTTCTGGCAGCCCCTCAAATGCTGGAATACTGTTATCATGTCCCCCCTAGTCCTTCTTTTCTCTAGACCAGCCAAACCCAAATCCCGCAACTGTTCTTCATATGTTTTTGTCTCCAGGCCTTTAATCATCCTGGTTGCTCTTTTTTGCACTTATTCCAAAGTCTCAACATCTTTTTTTTTTTTTTTTTTTTTCCTTATTCTCTTCTTCTTTTTTTTTTTTTTTTGGTAATGTGGTGACCAAAACTAGATGCATCCTCATGCAGTTTTTTTTTTTCATTTATTTATTTTGTCAAGGAGGTATTAGATAACAGATATAGGTATAAACATGGTTATTAATACATGAAATGGATACGAATAAAAGGGGACATTAGGACAGGGACGGTAGGCACGTTGGTGCGCTTATGCACGCCCCTTACAGACCTCTTAGGAATGGGGTGAGGTCAACAGTAGATAGTCTAAGGTTAAAGTTTTGGGTGTTTGGGGAAGAAACCACAGAGTCAGGTAGAGCATTCCAGGCATTGACCACTCTGTTGCTGAAGTCGTATTTCCTGCAATTGAGTTTGGTGCGGTTTACCTTAAGCTTGTATCTATTGTGTGCTCGTGTATTGGTATTCTGTTGCGAGCAGAGGAGTGGAGGACTCTTCTCGTGAAATATCTCTGGACTCTCTCAATTGTATTAATGTCTGATATGCAGTGCGGGTTCCAGACAGATGAGCTGTATTCGAGAATTGGTCTAGCAAATGTTTTGTTTGCTCTAGTTAGCAGTACAATATTACCAGAGAAGAAGCTACGCAAGATTAGGCTAACAACTCTTAGTGCTTTTTTTTGCAATGTTGTTACAGTGGGCTCTGGCACTTAGATCATTAGTTCAGTGTTCCTTTTTAATGCAAGCTTTTTTGTCTAGCCCATCACTTCCTCTCCTCTCTTTTTTGATGAGCGCATTCCACTTTTTCCAAGAAAAAGACCTTCCCTTTCGCTAACACTTCAAAAATCACAACCGCATCACCACATTCAGAAAAAAAAAGAGTTTTTATTCTCCCAACAAGGTCCCGAAACCGTCAAATGGTTAGTCTTGAATTACAATGTTCACTCTGCTGTGGTGACACACCATCCAGATTCTTCTGGAGCGAACCGCCGTTATTTTTCCCCTTAAAAAAAAAAAAAGTACTTTTATGGCAGCTTGTCAGCTCTCCCCATCTCTGGCAGAAATGACTTTTGTTTAAATCTTGGTAAAAGATGTGACTATTAAGCGAACCCTCTGGAGACGGTTGGGAGAGAAAAGGAGAATGATGGATGGCCAAATGCCGTCTCTGCAGCTTCCTTGTCTAATTTTTCAACAGCTTTGGGAAGATGCTGCTTGTTGGAAGCGTCTCCATTCATCACCCCGTAAGCAGGGGGGGGGGAGAAACAGAGTCGGTGGAGATGCCTACATCCTTTTGTGTCCCTCCGCATCCTCTTTGGCAGAGGTTAGACTGCAACTGTGAGAAAAATGAGGAGGTCCCTTGGAATCTCCGGCTGTGTGATTAGCCCTTTTGTTTGCGTGTGACAAACCCTTGGCGGAGATTTCGTACACCAGCCGGAACTGCTGTCTTCTTAAAAGCAGGTGGCATCTCAAGGTTGGGAAGTCAAGTCCCCTGGGAGGAGGTAGAAGGAGATGGGGGGGGTGTGGAACCATCACCTTGGCAGCAACTGTTGGAATCTCAAAGCTGAAAACTCTGCACTTTCTCCCTGGGTTTCTCCTTCGGTCAATAATTGCACATGTTTGAAAAATCAGCGGGTGGGAATGGAACCAAATCTCCACACGACCATGAAGTGTTATCCTCAGAAGTTGTAATTACTAACTTATCTGTTAAACCTAGAATTAAGGAAAGATTTCCTGACAGTGAGAACAATTAATCAGTAGAATGGCTTGCCTCCGGAAGTTGTGGGTGCTCCACCACTGGAGGCTTTTAAGAAGAGGCTCGACAGCAATTTGTCTGTAATGGTATACGGTCTCCTGCTTGAGCAGGGGGTTGGACTAGAGGACCTCCAAGGTCCTTTTCAATTCTGTTATTCTGGTATCTCTTCCCATCACTTCTAACTTGGCTATTAGAAAGGGACTCTCAGCTTTTCATATCAGTCTTGATCATGATTCTACCACTACAAAGATGATTAGGGGGCTGAAGGCTAAAACAGTCTAAGGGCTATTGCTATTGCCGAGTGCCCAAAATACAGTCACGTGACCTGGGGGGGGCGACATTGGAACTTGGGTGCAAATTTTGTTTAATCAAGCAAAGGGAGACCCAGCTGGGGAGGTAAAAAGTTGCAGAACTCTATTGCTTATCCCAACCCTTTTATAACATGGATTCCTTAGGCTATGGAAGTGATGGCGAACCTTTTTTGGCTCGGGTGCCAAAAGTGTGTGAGCACGCGATAGCGTACGCATGCGTGCCCACACCCATAATGCAATGCCCTCCCCCCCACACATGCGCACAACCCCCGCGCTGCCCCTCCCCCCATGCATGCGCACAGGCCTCACTGAAGCCTCCGGACTTCCGGTAGGCCCGTTGGACTGTTTTTCGCTCTCCCCAGGGTTCAGGAGGCTTTCCTGAAGCCTGGGGAGAGCGAAAATGGCTGAAAAGAAGGCCGAAAATCAGCTTGCCAGCACACGCATGTGCGCTGGAGCTGACATAGGGCAACGCCTCGCGTGCTCTCAGATATGGCTCCGCGTGCCACCTGTGGCACGCGTGCCATAGGTTTGCCATCACTGGGCTATGGTCTGCCTTTCTCCCCCAATCGTACCATTTTTATTTTATTTTTTTTATTCATGGGGAAGGCAGTCTTGGAAAAAGCTCGGATCTCTTTCCTGGTGGGTCTCCAGGTGCCTGGACTCCCTGCTTTGATGCTCCCCACCTCCTACAAACCAGCCCAGCAGGGAATCCACCCTTCGTTCTGGAGATAATTCATGCATGGTGATTTCTTTTTTTTTTCTTTTTCTTTTCCAGGGAACCGTGATTAGTTTGCAAGTCAGAGAGGAGAATAATCACCTCAAGATGGTGCACAGCTGCTCCAGCCCTCTTTCATTACGGGCGCTGCACAGCTGACTTCCTCTGATTGCTGGTGATTTTCTCAATTACAGATCGGGGGAAAAAATGGGGTGGAAAAGTTGCAGATGTCACTCGTGGAACCAGAGCTTCGTGCCTCGGGGTGGGCCCATGTGAGGGCTTAGAAGGTGGAGATATCCTCTTACAACTCAGTCATCTGCTGAGCCGGCACAGGTGACATCAAAATTGGTGTTGTTGAGTTGCCCCATTGTTTTCATTGGGCAAATCTTTCCATTTTATTTTAGAACAAGGTATCTCCATTTTGATAGCTGCCAGATCAGGGGTGGGTTCCTCCCGGTTTGGACCAGTTCTCCTGAACCGGTAGCGACCCGCTGGTGATGTCACGATGATGTCACCGATCCGGTTCGGTCAGTGCCAGTCCGTGGGTGCCGCCATCTTTTTTTTGAATTTTTTTTAATCTTTTTTTTTTTTGAATTTTTTTAATTTTTTTTTTCCTTCTGAGCATGCACAGAAGCCGAGTTCCGGCACTGTGCAAGCGGTCGCCATCTTGTTTTCAGCTTTTTTCCCCGGATTTTTTGTTACTGTGCATGCGTGTGCATGCGAAGCGCGTGCGTGCCCACGAGCCGCGCCCACGTGGCGCGGGAGGGAGCGAACCGGCAGCGAGGTAAGTTGGAACCCCCCCCCATGCCAGGTGTGTGGCCTTCAGCACCCAGAATCCCCCAGCCAGCATGGCTATGGCTAAGAATTCTGGGAGTTGAAGTCCATACAGTTAGACCTTCATTTACAACCAGTCATTCAGTTCGACCCCAAAAAAGGTACTTATAACCCAGATTTCCAGATGTGTGGCCTTCAGCGTCCAGAATCCCCCAGCCAGCATGGCTATGGCTAAGAATTCTGTGAGTTGAAATCCATCCAGGTAATCTTTGACTTACAAGCAGTTGCTTTGTTTGAAGTTATAATGGACCCAAAAATGTACTTATAACCCAGATTTTCAGATGTGTGACCTTAGGACCCAGAATCCCCCAATTTAAAGTTATGATGTACCCCAAAACAGGTACTTACAATCCATAGTCAAAGTTCTTATTGTCTAGGATAGTCCTCCTGAATAAGATGTCCTCTATATAGAAATACAATTTCTATCATCTCTTATTATTAGTCATGATGGAAACTGTAGCATCTGGAAAACATCATACTGAAGAAGATGAGCATATTTAAATATTGGTCACAATACAACTCCCTTTTTACGATCCTGTAATCCCTTAATTCAGGGTAGAGTCGGGGTGACTGAATGGAGCTGAGCATTTACTGACCGGATGCCCTTCCTTGATGCCATGCGGAGTACACAGCAGATATTTTTTCTTTGCTCCCTAGGAGAGAGAAACATATGCTGCTACCTAGGATTAAACTCTCAACCTTCCAAGTGGGAAGTGAGTAGACCACCACTAGGTCACCACGCTGCTTATCTGTCCGTCCATCCATCCATCCATCCATCCATCCATCCATCCATCCATCCATCCATCCATCCATCCATCCATCCATCTCTATAACTCCTTTTTTACAACCCTGTAATCCCTTAATTTGGGTAGAATTGGGGTGATTGACTGGAGCGTTTTCTGGCCGGATGCCCTTCCTGACACCTATGCGGTGTTCACAGCAGATATTTTCTCTTTGCGCCCTATGAGAGAAACATCTGCTGCTACCTAGAATTGAACTCTCAACCTTGCAAGTGGGAGGCAAGTTTCTTCACCAGTAGGCCACCACGCTGCTCATAAATACTAGTCTAAATACAGATAAATGGATTGTCCGACCTGAATAAATGCATAGCGAAAGTCTGCATCCCCAAACTATTTTCCAGGGAGTGGAGAAATATCTATGCAGTGGAAGACCTTCCTTCCTTCCTTCCTAATTAATAGTAAAATGCTACTATATATCTCTGAATGGGTAACTCCATTTCGAATTTAAAACTGGCAGGATCCCAAGCTAATTAGATCCAAGAATCTGTTTTGAAGCTGTTCTCCTATGTGTTAATGGGATAGGAAATCCCTAGCTACTTCTTCATTGCCATTAGTTCAATTTGCCAAACAATCTTGTCTTGGAAAGTAATTAAATAGACCTTAGTTCTTTTAATTACCATTTGCCTCTTGGTAGATGTTAAAAAAAAAATTAAAAAATATCAACGCGATGCAAAGGACTTTGAAAAATACGCGTTCCAAAAAGGTGCCCGTGACTTGGTTAAAATGCAAGGAGAGAGGTTGATCAATCAGCATGACAATTAACTCCAAAATCTGTCTGAAGTGACTCAGGCATGGAAACAAAGGAATATGGGTCAGCTTGGATGAATGCAAGAAATATATCAAATTCCAGAACAACCAGGAGTAGGATTGTGCTACAAAATTGATGAGAATTGGGATGTGGAACATTTGGGTGATCGAGAGGTGTGCTTAATATTTTTGGAGAAGGCATGTCCCACCTATGGATTTGCAGTAATTGATGGTCATTATATGTAGTTGGGAAGGTCTAAAAAAAAGTGACTCATGACCATTTTTCACACTTATGACCATTGCAGCATCCCCATGGTCACGTGATCCAAGTTCAGATGCACTTGGCATGTATTTATCCTCCTTAGCTGTTTGAGATCACCAATAGAAGAGAATATTCGCAGCTCAAAGTTGAACTGTTGGGTCCTTGGTGCTCTCTGAGCTTGGTAGTTTTCTTGCAGATGTTTCATGACCCAACTAGGCAACCTCATCAGTGCTAGAAGGGAGTGGGGTTTGTGGAGGGGAGGGAAGGGAAGGAGGATTGTGGGGTTCTTGATGTTCTCTGAGCTTGGTAGTTTTCTTGCAGATGTTTCATTACCCAACTAGGTAACATCATCAGTGCTAGAAGGGAGTGGGGCTTGCAGAGATGAAGAGGATTGTGGGGTCCTTGGTGCTCTCTGAGCTCGGTTGCTTTCTTTCAGACGTTTCATGACCCTACTAGGGAACATCATCAGTGCTAGGAGAGAGTGGAGTTTGCAGAATAGAGGAGAAGAAGAAAAGGAGAAGGAGGACAACGACGACGATCAAGATCATGTGGAGTGTTAATAAGACTTTATAATGCCTTGGTAAGGCCACACTTGGAATACTGCATCCAGTTTTGGTTGCCACGATGTAAAAAAGATGTTGAGACTTCTAGAAAAAGTGCAGAGAAGAGCAACAAAGATGATTAGGGGACTGGAGCAGTGGTGGTATTCTACTGGTTCGCACTGGTTCAGGCTAACCAGTAGCTGCGGTGGCGGGAGGCTCTGCTCATCCGCCGGGCCGTCATCACGGATGCTCTGGGTATGCGCAGAAGCGCCACATGCGAGCAAAGCAAGTGTGTGTGCGCGCGCTCCCATGTCCGAACTGGTAGCGAAAGTAAGTGAATACCACTACCGGACTGGAGGCTAAAACATATGAAGAACAGTTGCAGGAACTGGGTATGTCTAGTTTAATGAAAAGAAGGACTAGGGGTGACATGATAGCAGTGTTCCGATATCTAATGTGTTGCCACAAAGAAGAAGGAGTCAATCTATTCTCCAAAGGATCTGAGGGCAAGACAAGAAGAATGAGTGGAAACTAATCAAGGAGAGAAGCAACCTAGAATTAAGGAGACATTTCCTGACAGTGAGAACAATTAACCAGTGGAACAACCTGCCTCCAGAAGTTGTGAATGCTCCAACATTGAAAATTTTAAAGAAGAGATTATACAACCACTTATCTGGAATGGTATAGGGTCTCCTGCCAGAGCAGAGGGTTGGACTAGAAGACCTCCAAGATCCCACCCAACTCTGTTATTTTGACCTAGGGGTCATTGGTGCTCTCTGAACTTGGTGGTTTTCTTGCAGATGTTTCATGACCCAACTAGATAAATCCTCAGTGCTAGAAGAGATCTTGGCTTTGGCTTGAGATCAGCCAAAATCAGCAAACTTTGCCCCTAGCTTGTGATTTCATGCTAAGAGTCAGCTAAACTTAGTTTCAGAACTGCAGCGTATCACGTCTTGAATCGCTCTGGAAAAATAATAATAACGCGAGACATGACTGATGGATGCTTCATGTACAAAAGAAAGCTGGGAGTTGTAGTCTTTGGAGGAAGAGATAATCCCCATGCTTCTGAGACAGCAGGATCGTGTAATCCCTCAGAAAGATGACAAAAAACAGGGAAGGAGAAAACAGCAATGCGAGGGGAAGATCGCTGCTTGTTGGTGGAAGACAGATGTTTGAGGGTCCTAAGCCAGACTCGTACAGTTGGCAGATGTTGCCAACTCCCCCTAGGAAAGACAGATCTGTAATATGTCACAAAAAGTATCATCAACTGTATATACAGCCTCCCAAAAAACAAAGGAAAAGCTAACATTCCAGGAAGAAGAAGCTGTCAGAAAAAGACTCCACTTAGCAGAGTGTGGAGGCTGAGTTTGAGACCTGTTCCTCAAAGATTGATATCCTAAATCCCAGATTAAGTTCCAGAAAGCAGGTGCTTATTTTGGAGATTTTGGAGAGGTGCGATTGTCAAGCTCTTTGGTAGATGCCTAAAACTAAATTTGATTCTTTTTCAAGTACAAATCTCACGGAGTGCTTTTCAATAAGATTTATTCAGGTGGAAAGGGAAAGCTTACAAGAATTCCAGCAGTCAGTTAAGGCACCTGGCTAGAAACCGGGAGTCCGGGAGTTCTAGTTCTGCTTTAGCCATAAAAGCCATCCGGGTGACTCTGAGCCAATCACCAAGAGACTGGGAGTTCTAGTTCCACTTTAGGCATAAAAGCCATCTGGGTGACTCTGAGCCAATCACCAAGGGACTGGGAGTTCTAGTTCCACTTTAGGCATAAAAGCCATCCTGGTGACTCTGAGCCAATCACCAAGAGACTGGGAGTTCTAGTTCCACTTTAGGCATGAAAGCCGGCTGGGTGACTCTGAGTCAATCACCAGGAGACCGTGAGTTCTAGTCCTGCCCAGGGCCGTCTTAACAGCATTATGGGCCCTGGGCAAAGCAGTGTACTGGGGCTCCTACGACAACTACTCACAGGAATAAAAATGTAAATGGTCGATAAAATTAAACATATATTTGCATGTTAGTATTAATTAAAAAATGCAGTAAAATGTAATAAATATGTTGCTGTATTTATATGATACAAGGTGCATTGAAGGGTTAACATACACAGATTAGTATGGGGCCCCTATGCTTGTGGGGCCCATGGGCAAGTGCCCATGGGGCCCATGCATTAAGACAGCCCTGGGACTCCTGCCTTAGTCATGAAAGCTGGCTGGGTAACTTTGGGCCAGTCACCAGGAGACTGTGAATTCTAGTTCCACCTTAGCCATGAAAGCCGGGTGACTCTGGATCAATCAGCAGACAGTGAGTTCTAGTACCGCCTTAGGCATGAAATCTGGCTGAATGAATTTCAGCATTGGGTCCTCTATTGGTTATCATATGTTGAAATTAAGTTTCTCTTAGGGGAGCTTTGGAAAACGACAGGAAGTGGAAAGAAAGACATGATGCAGTAGATTAGAGTTAAATTAAGTCCTATCAAGGCCACCTCCATTTGACTTACAACCCAGGTGAGCAGGAGTGCTCACCTGTTGTTTTTTAAAAAAACAACTCTGTTTCAAATGACCTTTTCAAAACCATTCCCCCACCCCTACTGGTCTTGTTTAGGGAATTTCATCGGTTGCCCAGTTCAACCTGCCAGCTTTCCCTAAGCACCTTCCCCCCCCCGCCTTTCCCCTCAAGCAAAGCCTCAACTTTTGCTGCTTGCGGTACCTTTTCTGACAGCTCCACCTTCCGCATCAACTCCTTGTGAGTGATGGCAGCCCCTGGCGGCTCCTAGCAGTGGCACCTCATCATGTCGTGATCATAATTGCATGAAATAATAATATCTAAAAGGTCTTCCGGTGAGTGACAAGCTTGAGAATGCACCTTGTCACCTGCCAAAGATGTTCTCCAGGCACGCAAGGAACGCCCCCAGCTGCTCTGTCTCTTGGTCAATGCGTGCAGCCAGCTGGAGTTAATCCAATTAACCTGACAAAGTCAAGAAGGGTAGGCTCTTCTCCCCGCCTTGCTGTTGAAGATGAGCTGTTGTGACGAAGCAGATGGTGGAGTCCCAGACTATGCAGCTGATACACAGAGACTAATCACCATTGGGTACAGCCCAGAAGTGCTAGTTACAAACTGTGAGAATGTGTGCCGTCCACAGGTTGGCATGTCTAGGAATGAAGATCACGGTGCCAGCCACTGCTGACAACCCCCCCCCCCCAATATCCTCTCCCATTTTTGCTGGTCTCTTGTTTCAAGTGGTGACTCCAGCCCTGAGATCAGAAGGCATATAGTACTTGGAAGAACTGCTGCAACAACAACAACAACAACAACAACAACAACAACAGAGATGGAGAGGACCTTGGAGGTCTTCAATCCCTTGCTCAGGCAGGAAACCCTATACCATTTCAGACAAATGGTTGTCCAATCTCTTCTTAAAAACCTCCAGTGTTCGGGCATCCACAACTTCTGGAGGCATGTTGTTCCACTGATGTTGTTCTAACTGTCAGGAAATCTCCTTAGTTTTAGTTGCTTCTCTCCTTGATTAGTTTTTATCCATTGCTTCTTTCTCCTGCCATCAGGTGCTTTGGAGAATAGGTTGACCCCCCCCCCTGCACCTCTTCCTTGTGGCAGCCCCTGAGATATTGGAGCAACATCTGGCATGAATAACATCCGGAAGAGCAAAGACATCAGCCTCGCAATCAAATGCAGATTAGTTAATGCAATATTTTTTTCCAATTGTTACTTATGGCTGTGAAACCTGGACTCTGAAAAAGCCAGGTAGGAGAAGGGTGGATGCCTTTGAACAGTGGTGCTGAAGATGACAATTACCTATCCCATGGACTGCAAAAATCACAAAGGTGTCCTAGACCAAACCTTACTAGAAATATCACTTGAAGCCAGGATCGTCAAACAGAGGCTGTCATACTTTGGTCAAGTCGTGAGAGCTGACCCACTTGAAATGTCAATCATGCTGGGAGTGATCATCAGAAAAAGGAGAAGGGGACATCCTAGTATCCACTGGCTGGACACTATAGCAATAGCACTTAGATTTATATACTGCTTTACAGTGCTTTACAGTCCTCTCTAAGTGGTTTACAGAGTCAGGCTCTTTCCCCCAACTATCTGGGTCCTCATTTGACCCACCTTGGAAGGAAGGATGGAAGGCTGAGTCAACCTTGAGCCCGTCAGGATCAAACTACTGGCAGTGGACATAATTAGCCTGCAATACTGCATTCTAACTGGAAGGAAGGAAGGAAGGAAGGAAGGGAAGGAAGGAAGTAGCAA
>QLTV01003660.1:104033-126492 GCA_003457575.1 Thermophis baileyi
AAGCAAGCAACAAACACAGCAATGCTGTGACTTGAGGAAACATTCTGCTCGCTTGTCAGCCAGTGAGCACACAGGCCCAGTTGATAATCAATGAAGGTTTCTTATTCTTGTCTTCAGGCTAAGGTGAGTTCAGCTGTTTCCCAGTGGCCGCGGCATACTTGCAGTTTCATTCTCCAAAGCCGTAGTTCAAAGTTTTGCTGTCAAGTAATTCTGTGCTTCAGATAGTTGAACTAGGCCTCCCACACCTCGGCCCAAAAATTTCTTCTGCAGCAAGGTTTTCCTGAAGGCCTCTGTAGCTGATAACAAATGCAAGGCTTTTGGCTGCTCACAGGATAGCTTATGATAAAGTATTAAAACCACTTCTACACATACAGATAATTATTTGGGCTAAGAATAACAAGGAGAATAACAAGGAATAACAAGGAGAATAATGATGGTCTGTTTAGCAAGGTCTCAAGGTCTGTTCCTCCCGGAAGCTTCTGGCAACGTCCTTCCTGGCAAGGCATTAACATGATGTGAGGCTAGTGAAGCGTGTTGACAAGGTGGAAAGCAAGAAGCATTGGATGAAGGTGCCATCTACTGGACAGAGAGACCAAGGAACTGGGGAAAAAAATAATAATACATATATTGGGTAGGAGCATGATAGAGCTCTTAATAACAAGGCAGGCATAGAAATGTAGAGTGAAGGGGTCTCCAAAAATTGCATTCTAACCACATGAATCATGGTTATTTTGATTTGTAAATGTCTACCTGCTTGGGCGAAAGTGCCTTACCTAGTACTTAACTGTCAGCCTACTCCAGCGTACAGGCTGTTGCACGTCAACAACGGTCTGTACTTTTCACAGTTTGTATACAGGGAAAGCATGCAATCTCTCTCCTGCATGTTTTCTGTTGCTGAGCACTTGTCTGGCCTCTTTGTTATTACAACCTCTGGAAGGGAGTCTCACTTCTTGACAGAGTCCGCAGTGTTGGCATCTGTGCAAAAGAGAAAGGCGGGGGGAGGGAATCCCCCAGTTCATACAGATATTTGGGTTGGAATTCTGTTCTCCAAGACAAGAAGGCGATCCACTCTTTTGAGCTGTGGTGCTGGAGAAGGCTCCTGCGCGGAGGTGGGCGTCACATGCTGTAATAACCGGTTCGTGCATACGTGTGGCGTCAAAAAACATGGCAATTCGCTCGCGCGCGCCATCTGTGCATGCGTGCGGCGTCAAAAAGCACAGTGATATAGGATGGGATTGCGCCCGAACCGGTCCGAACTGGCAGCAGCCCACCACTGCTCCTACGTATTCCTTGGACCGCAAAGGTAACTGACAAGCAAGGACAAAACTGCATCTCACTTACTTTGGCCATGCCATTCACTGGAGAAAGCAATTATGTTGGGAAGAGTTAGCAGTAAAAAGGAAACCAGGCCACCGAAGAACACGATGGCTGGACATCGTCAAAGCTTCTCAAAGAAATAGCGCAAGAGTGGAAGAAGTGGAGAGGCCACTGTTTACGTCTTCTTTCAAGCCCCAATTTATCACCCATGGCTTCCTCTTGGACACGCTACCGCTAAGATTTACTCAACGGTGACCTCTTTCTCCGTGAAACTCTTAAGCCAGAAGGTTGGCCTTGGTTCCATGGTGGCATACTGGTTAGACCCCCCACTCCTACCCCATGAAAAGGAGTGGTCATATGGTTTCCCTTCCATTGAAACCCCCAATAAATCACCCCAATAAATCTATGGTTGATGAGCCTCGGTGGCACAGTGGTTAGAGTGCAGTACTGCAGGCTACTTCTGCTGACTGCTGGCTGCCTGCAATTTAGCAGTTCAAATCTCACCAGGCTCAAGGTTGACTCAGCCTTCTGTCCTTCCGAGGTGGGTAAAATGAGGACCCAGATTGTTGGGGGCAAGAGGCTGACTCTGTAAAACTGCTTAGAGAGGGCTGTAAAGCACTGTGAAGCAGTATATAAGTCTAAGTGCTATTGCTATTGTTCTTTCTTTTCTCCTTCCTTCCTTCCTTCCTTCCTTCCTTCCATCCTTCCTTCCTTCCTTTTTTTCTTTCTTTTCCTTTCTTGTTTATTTTTTTTTTATTTTGTTTGATTTTTTATTTACTAAACCATGGTATGCAGTAGTTAGAATGCAGTATTGCAGGCAAACTCTGCCCACTGCCAGCAGTTCGATCCTGACCAGCTCAAGGTTGACTCAGCCTTCTGTCTTTCCGAGCTGGGTAAAATGAGGACCCAGATTGTTGTGGGCAATAGGCTGACTCTGTAAAACTGCTTAGAGAGGGCTGGAAAGCACTGTGAAGTGGTATATAAGTCTAAGTGCTAAGTGCTCTCTTGGATCTTCAATGGAATGTTCTCTTGAATTCTGGCTGTAGGAAAACAAGAGAGCTGCAAAATAGCCGGCCAAAGGCAATTAAATTAAATTATCTTCCCTCTACACACACAGATATTCTGGTCTTAGTGACTGCTCTTCAGCTCTGTTCAGAGCTATTGCTGGGTTTATTAATACGGGTTGTTAGCATTTCCCAAGGCTGCAGTGATCTTCAAATCAGAGGCGACCAGCAGTTCTTGGTTTGCTGAGTTTGAGGGAAGCCACTTCAGTAATTAGCGGCGGCCTGTCTCTCGGCTTGTCTTTCCCCAAAGATACGGCACTGCCAATGGGGCCGCTGGATTCTTTCATGCTGATAATTCTCTTGTAATTATTGGGAAAGAGCAGCAGGAGGAAGAAAGCTTGCGGAGGTTGTAGCAAAGGGAGGGAAGACTTGCGGGGGTGCTGATCTGCCTTGAAGGGAGACGTTGGCAGCAGCTGCTTGGTTCCACATAGCTCGCTAGACCGTTGTGGGAGTTGCTTTTAGCTCATCCGGTTGTGTGAACCAGGCCAGCTGTGGATAAAGCTGGAAGGCCAATGAGGGGATCCTACCGGCAACTATTTTGTGATTGTTTAGAGCAAAGAGGGATTTGGAGCTCAAGTCCTTCTCTTCCAAGATCTCATCAAATCAAGTCCTGGATCTTCCCCCTTTTAGAGTGGGGCTCTTGACAAGTCATCTGACGCATACCCCTTGGTAGTAAGAAAAGGAACAAGTCCTGGTTTAGCGGCATGTCCAATACAGCTATATAGAGCAGGGATGTCAAACTCGCGGCCCGCGGGCCAGATGCGTCATGCGTTGGTCATGTCCACCCCCATTTTAGCGAAGGGGGAAAAAGTCATGATATGTTACGTGACGACGCGAGTTTGACACCCCTGATATAGAGGAAAGCGTAATAGCCCACCAGAAAAGAAATAGAAGAATGAGCATACATTAGCAATAGAGAGGAATTTATCAGTAGCTGATCTCACAAATGACAACTCAGCCCAATTGGGAAGAAACCTGGGAAGAAACATTTTGAGTCTTCCATGAAGACTTTGCCTTAATTAACTCCTTATTAATGAGGCTGGGAAGTTCTTCCAGTCTCCAGGACGTTCTTCTACCTGTTATACCAGCGTTAAAGACATCTTATTGAAGTCTATGCATTTCTTGCTTCCTAAGTTGAGTGTGGCTGGACTATCTATCCATGCACGTATTTGCATAAATGCACATATACGTAAATGTACCCATACACCTATAAGAACAAACTTGGAATATGGCATCCAGTTTTGATTGCCACGATATAAAAAAGATGTTGAGACTCTAGAAAGAGTGCAGAGAAGAACAATAAAGATGATTAGGGGGCTGGAGGCTAAAATATATGAAGAACGGTTGCAGGAATTGGGTATGTCTAGTTTAACGAAGAGGAGGACTAGGGGTGACATCATGGCAGTGTTCCAATATCTCAGGGGTTGCCACAAAGAAGAGGGGTTCAAGCTATTCTCCAAAGCTCCTGAGGGTAGGACAAGAAGCAATGGGTGGAAACTAATGAAGGAGAGAAGCAACCTAGAACTAAGGAGAAATTTCCTGACAATGAGAACAATTAATCAGTGGAACAACTTGCCTCCAGAAGTTGTGGGTGCTCCATTACTGGAGGTTTTTAAGAAGACATTGGAAAACTGTTTGGTGCACAGTCTAGGGGGTTGGAGTAGAAGACCTCAAAGGTCCTCCCAACTCTATTGTTCTGTTATTCTGTTATCTCTTCCCATCATGTCTTACTTGGCTGTTAGAAAGGGCCTCACAGCTTTTCAAATCAGTCTTAATTATGATCAAAGACCAATATAGGTCCAAGCTAGTCTGTTTCAAACTTGACAATTCAAGAGTTGTGGACTTCAACTCTTCTTTGGAGAGAACTATGGGTATTCTGGGAATTGAGCTCCAGCCGTCTTAAAGTTGCCAATTTTGAAAAACACTGATCCAAGCTTTTAATTTACAACTTTTTCTCGTCTCGAAAAACCTTCCAGTGGGAAAACTCTGGCTCTTTACCTTCCTGCAGGCTCTTCTCCCGTGTCCTTCAAAGATGTCCATGTAATTCTTGGCCAACATCCTCCTAGCATCCCAAAGACTTCTCTCAACTTCATGGTCTCCCCAATCTCAGCCATGAGTTTTCTGGCAATCCTTTTATTTTTATTTTATTTTATTTTATTTTTTGCCTGTACACGACGCCACATTAACATAACTGGTAATTAATTTGTTTTAATTGTTTTTATATAATCCCCACGAGCAAGCTCATGTTTTGTTTTGCATCTGTTATGTTTCTGATTCAAATTTTAATGCCTTAATGGGAAGGAAGCCAACTGCTTTTTTCACTCGGTGCTACCAGCGATCTCTTGGCACGCTTCCAGCACTGTATTGTTGAACTAACTATACAGCCCTGTAATTTAACTAGCAAAAAATGTAGGCAAATCACTATTATTAATAACAATAAATCTATTTCGGCAGGTTGACAGCATTAAAATAACAAATCAGCCAGTTGAGGAAAGCTGGTAATTTGGGGTGCTTTTGAATGTGATGATCGCAACAGTGTAATATCCATTATTAAGGGGCTTTAGGGAGCCCCATAGATAGGAAGATGTCTGAAGATGACAAGGTGATGCAGAAATAACTGGGGGAGGACGCAGAGGGTCTTGGCCTACACCGCTGTTGTCACTCACCCCCTTCTTTTAAATATTAAAAGAAACAAGGAACAGGGTATGGAAATGTGCTCACCGTTCCAATATTTGAAGGGCTCCTACAAAGTCAAACTGTTTTTCAAAGCACCAAAAGGCAAGACAAGAAACAATGGATGGAAACTAACTATGGAGAGAAGCAACTTGGAATTAAGGAGAAATTTCCTAACAGTGAGAACGATTAACCGGTGGAATGGCTTGCCTCTAGAAGTTGTGGGTGCTCCATCACAGGAGGCTTTCAAGAAGAGACTGGACAGACATTTTTCTGAAATGGTATAGGGACTCTTGCTGGAGCAGAGGGTTGGACTAGAGGACCTCCAAAGTCCCTTCCATTCCATTCCATTCCATTCCATTCCATTCCATTCCATTCCATTCCATTCCATTCCATTCCATTCTATTCTATTCTATTCTATTCTATTCTATTCTATTCTATTCTATTCTATTCTATTCTATTCTATTCTATTCTATTCTATTTTCTTCTTAGCATCTTAAATGTGGCTGGTGCATATTGGTAGCTGAGACTGGCCAATCCTTCTCTTTTTTGACCTCTCTTTTGATCTTTTGCTGGCTTTCCCGAAGCTGATCAGCTGCCTATACAATTTGGATAAAGGATATTAATATTAGTGTGATTTGTCTCCCTCTCGCCTATCTAGTTGCCTGCTAATATCTCTACTTACCTACTTATCTGTCATCTACTTCCCTACCTGTGAAGGAATGTAGTCTGGGGTCTCAGGAGGGAGGGGCTCCTTCCTGGATGACAAAGAGACAGCATGGTTGGAATGTCTGGTAGGCAGGAAAAGGGCTAAGACAGCCCCCCCCCCAGCAGTTCACAGACTATAACTGTAGTTATGCAGATTGTTGCTTTAGCATGGCAAGATTCTGTCCGTAGGTGAACAGCAACAAAGAAACTACTCAGAAGTGACGCCACATGTCATTCTTGGTTCTTAGGGTCTGGCATAAATCTTGCCAGACTTAAGCAAATATCTACAAAACCCTAGATATACTACACAAGTATATAATACAAGGAGGTGCATCCTTCCCAGCCAGCTGGAGATGATGGAGACAATTGTCCGTAACATCTGGAGGCTCTCACTGGCTATTCTCATTTGAGCTAAAGTAGTTTCCAAATTCAGAGGAGGAATGCCGTCTGAACACCGCTCAGACAGGTGGAGAAAAGATACTATTTAATGGAAGATTCAGGATACAGTTATTCTGGAGTTCATCCTATTTTCTAAATATCTCCTTTTCACCCCACAATTCTCTTGAACTTGAAGTTAAGTAGGTCACATTTCCCATGATTTGAAGGTCCATTTACACAGGAGTAGGCTGCAGCTCAGCTGGGCACATAGGCATGGGATGATAGTTTCCTAAATCAGCACCCCAGAGGATACAGCCATGTTCAGCCAGCTCAACAGCGGTGGAGGAATGTTTTTTCTGAAGAATGCCACAGCTTGTTCGCCTTGTTGTAACATTTCTGTCAAGGGACCAGGAAGTTACAAAAAGCTGCAAGGCAAAGTCGTCTATGCATTCATTTCTAAATGTAATTTTGGGTCAAAACAAGCATAACTAGAGGGTTTCCATCCCTTATGACCGTTTTTCGCACCGTTGCAGAATCCCCGTGGTCAGGTGATCAAAATTCAGACGCTTGGCTACTGACATGTACTTATGACTGTTGCAGTGTCCCGGGGTCACGTGATCCCCTTTTGCGACTTTCTGACAAGCAAAGTCAATAGGGAAGCCAGATTCACTTAACAGCCATGCACCAAGAGCCGTGGTGGAGCAGTGGTTAGAATGCAGCATTGCAGGCTACTCCTGCTCACTGCTGGCTGCCTGCAGTTTGGCAGTTCAAATCTCACCAGGCTCAGGTTTGACTCAGCCTTCCGTCCTTCCGAGGTGGGTAAAATGAGGACCCAGATTGTTGGGGGCAATAGGCTGACTCCGTAAACTTCTTAGAGAGGGCTGGAAAGAACTGTGAAGTGGTATAGAAGTCTGGAAATAAGAAAGAAATTATGATGGCATAAAGCTGTATTAATGGAATTATATTTTTAAGTGATATGTATGTTTGTTTTTATATGTTGTAATGTTTGTTTATTTATGTGTTTGTTTTTTAATTGGAAATTTACAATAAAAATTATTTTTAAAAAAAAAAAGAAGTCTAAGTGCTATTGCTATTGCTACTAGCTTAACAATTGTAATGATTCACTTAACAACTAAGACAAGAAAGGTCGTAAGGTGGGGCCAAACTCACTTAACAACGGTCTTGCTTAGCAATGGAAATTTGGGCTCAATTGTGGTCGTAAATTTACCAGTACTACGTGGAAGATATATATATTTTAAAGATGCTCTGAGTCACAGAATATTGATTTGACAATCCCCCCCCCCGCGCCTTCTCCTCTCTACATCCTAGGTCAATTGAACTTTTTTTTTTTCCTGTTTCCCTTTTATTTATCGTCCGGGGGAGTCAATAGCCTGTAATCAGGATACTTAAGGAAATGTGAACCTTTGCAATAACTCTCGGGCCCGTTCTGTTTTAACTGATTAGTTTTGCAGCCTGGAATGAAAAATATCGATCCGTTTGGATCGTTTCAAACCCTGAATTATACCTCGTCAATCGCCATCCCTTTTAAGAGAAAAAAGTCCACGGATAGGCATTATACAAGCCACGGAGACTAATATGTCAATGTACGTTGATGTATTAAGCAGGATTGTTCTTTTTCTCCCTGCCACACAGGAGGAAGATGGAAAATAAATAAATAAGTAAGAAACCGATGGATCATCTGGCCTTAAATAAAAGCCAGATTCATTTGCTCATTTAAGGTAAGGTGGAGGAAAGTTGATCACAATTTGTTTGGGTTTTTTTAAAAAAATGTGTTTGAAGTACACGTAGCCCTCGGCTTAACAACGGTTCGTTTAGTGACCAGTCAAAGTTACAACGGCACTGAAAAAAGGGACGTAGAACAGTTTTTCACACTTAAGACCGTTGCAGCATGCCCAAATGATCCAAATTCAAATGCTTGGCAACTGGCATGTACTTATGACGGTTGCAGTGGGGTCACGTCAGGGGTGAAATTCAGCAGGTTCTGACAGGTTCTGGAGAACCGGTAGCGGAAATTTTGAGTAGTTCGGAGAACCGGCAAATACCACCTCTGGCTGGCCCCAGAGTGGGGAGGGAATGGAGATTTTGCAATATCCTTCCCCCAGGAGTGGGGAGGGAATGGAGATTTTGTAATATCCTTCCCCCAGGAGTGGGGAGGGAATGGAGATTTTGCAATATCCTTCCCCTGGAGTGGGGTGGGAATGGAGATTTTGCAGTATCCTTCCCCTGCCACACCCACCAAGCCACGCCTACAAAACCGGTAGGGAAAAATTTTGAATTTTACCCCTGGGTCACGTGATCCTTTTGTGTGACCTTCTGACAAAGTCAATGGGGAAGCCAGATTCACTTAACAACCATGTTATTAACTTAACAACTCGGGCACAATTCG
Organism: Thermophis baileyi; assembly: GCA_003457575.1. NCBI lineage: Eukaryota > Metazoa > Chordata > Lepidosauria > Squamata > Dipsadidae > Thermophis > Thermophis baileyi. The sequence goes on from QLTV01003660.1 coordinate 112,581, forward strand.
TTCAGTGTTGAGGGGTCCTTGATACTCTCTGAGCTTGCTTGTTTTCTTGCAGGCGTTTCATTACCCAACTCGGTAACATCATCAGTGCTAATAAGGTAAGGGTAAGGGTAAGGGTAAGAGTAGGGTAGGATAAGAGCAAACACTCCCTACTAGCATTGATGATGTTACCTAGTTGGGTAATGAAATGTCTGCAAGAAAACAAGCAAGCTCAGAGAGCACCAAGGACCCCACAGTCCTCCTCCTCCTGCTCTTCTTCTTCTCTGCTACTCCACAAACCCCATTCCCTTCTAGCACTGATGATGTTACCTAGTTTGGGTAATGAAACGTCTGCAAGAAAACAAGCAAGCTCAGAAAGCACCAAGGACCCCTCATTTCAACCCTGAGCTACAAATATTCTCCTTTATCCGTTCAGTTTTACTATCGCAACGCCTGTTGTAGTTTTACTCCACACCTCGTGGAGCTGTGAAATTCGCTCCCACAGAAATCCCAGGATGGATTTATTTATTTTTTTCACATTCCACCCTTTTATAAAGCAGGATTTCATTTCATATCCTTTTTTTCCCCCTGCTTCAAAATGGGAGAAGGAAATCGCTTCCTTAGTGAAGCCACTAAGTTGGGAACCGGTCATGGCGATTCACTGTGGAAGAAATCAAATTACGGCGAAGATTTTTCCGTTGCTCTAAATAGGGGCAGCTGAGCTGAAAGTTTCTCCCCGCTCCCCTCCCCAGCTCAGGAGGTGGCCGGCATTATCCCTGCAATTAAAATGAGCTCCTTGGCAATCAGCATGCTGAACGGATGCTTGGGTATTTGTCGCGTCCTGAAATTTCCTTCAGTTTTCCTGGCTGTTTGCAAAAGGGGCTGAATAATGCATGAACCTCTGGGACTGATACAAAAAAGCACTCGGTTTTTGTAGCACACTGGTGAGAACATAAAGTCCACGCTTCCACTCTGGTCTACATGAGCTGACTGGCCTAAGCAAAGAGATTGCCGTCTCTAAAAATCGAATAGAAAGCCATCTTGATCACGATTATAGGGAAGGAAGAAATAATCTCATACCAGATCAGAAAACATAGAATCATAAGGGCTGGAAGGGATCTTGGAGGATTTCTAGTCCAACCCCCGGCTCAAGCAGGAGACCCTATATCAGTCCAGACAAATGCCTGCCCAGTCTCTTCTTGAAAACCTCCAGTGATGGAGCACCCACAATTATAAACACACACACACACACACACACACACACACACACACACACACACACACACACACACACACACACGTAAATCCCATTATTAAAACCACCAACCCCAACAGGGGAGGTAGAGATGGCTATGCTGTTCCTATAGGGTTGGCATGTGGTCCCTACATACTGAGTCATCAAAGAGAGACCCCTCTGAGGGCTTTCTGAGTCATCAAAGACACCCTCATGAAGGTCTTCTGAGTCATCAAAGAGAGACCCTCCCAAGGGTCTTCTGCATCATGAAAGAGAGACCCTTCTGAGGGCTTTCTGAGTCATCAAAGAGAGACCCTTCTGAAGGTCTTCTGAATCATCCAAAAGAGACCCTTCTTAGGATCTTCTGAGTCACCAAAGAAAGACCCTTCTGAGTCATCAAAGAGAGACCCTTCTGAAGGTCTTCTGAATCATCCAAAAGGAGGGTCTTGGTGAGTACTCAAAGAAAGACCCATGTGGAGCACCATGCTATATAGTCTTAATCAGGAGTCTTCTCTTTCATTCTTCTGGAATCTAGGATTCTTGAGCTCTTTCTCTGATGGTCTTGTTTCTTCTGATCTTTTCTAATCAAGATTGAGTCAGTCTTCTCGAAGTCTAAGACAGCTGGGTCCATGACTCAAAAATGTCCATGCTGGAAAAAATTGACAATTGTTCATGCTCCGGTCTTACTTTTGGAGCCCTTCCTTCTGTGCCCCACTGGGGAACGAGCCCAGCTGTCAACATCGTTGCTTTTCCATCATATTAAATACGTGATGAATGTCATTGTATTCTGTCATTGTTTTGAACTAGCCAAAGCAGAGCTAATTGCTTTGGCGGTGCCCATTAGATAATGGCTAAGCATTGAAAATGGGAACATATTACTTCTTAGAAGTCAACCGAAGCAGCTCTCTTAGCGAAGCCTTAATGGCTATTTTGAAATCACTTTGATAATAGAGTTTTATGATCAGCCTGGTCCGTCAGAGGCTTCCTGTATATGCATTTGTGCCGTAATTTAGAAAAGCAATTAAGCTTGTGATTAAAATTTGACATCTACAGGTTAACCACACACATTCTCTCCATCGCAGTGTGTGTTCTCGGTGTTGACAGGGAGACACTAATGGTGTAACAATACGAGTTAGAACTTTTGTGAACTCTGGAACCTGATCTATTGACCTTCTCAATGTACCGGATCATGGCTGGTTGTCCATTTTTGTTTTTCTGAAGCCCTCAAGGCAACCTAGGTCCCAAAAAGTTTTGTTTTTGATATCTCTGCAGCAAAGGAGTTCTCCTTCAGAGCATATGGATTTTCAGATCTTAACATGTGGACCTATTTGACTAGATGGTTGTGTGGAGGACTTCGAATGAGAGCAAATGTGTTATTCTCATTTGGAATTAGGATACTTTTGGTGCATCTTTACTTATACACTTGGTGGCCTAGTGGTGAAGACACTCGCCTCCCACTCGGAAGGTTGAGAGTTCAATCCTAGGTAGCGGCAGATGTTTGCCTCCTAGGGCGCAAAGAAAAAAAAAATCTGCTCCGAACTCTGCATAGGCGTCAGGAAGGGCATCCGGCTAGTAAACGCTCAGCTCCATCTAGTTGCCTGAACTCTTCCCCGAATTAAGGGATTACAGGGTCATAAAAAGGGAGTTAGAAGAGAATCTGACCGAAAGCCATCTTCAAATGAAACTCTCTAGAAGTCAGATAGTGTTGCTGCTGTGCAGACATTTTGTATCCTCATTAAGAACGGCTTGATATATTCCTGGAATCGTAGTGTAGATTGTTGTTCTTATGCTGAATGTTTTAAAAAAGAAAATAATAATGAATCCAAAGCTGACCAAGTGTGTAACTCACTTACTATTGGTGTATCAAGGACTTAGTGAACAGGATCCCCAAAACACCAGTGAATCTTTTAATACTCTGGTAAGTTGTACTGATGGATTTCAGGATAGTTGTGGTTGTGTCATTTCAGCAGAAAGAAGAGATTGGACAACCGTTTGTCTGAAATGGTATAGGATGTCCTGCTTGAGCAGGGGGTTGGGCTAGAAGATCTCCAAGGTCCCTCCCGACTCTGTTATTCTCTTCATGGTTTTCTGATCACTACAATGTTGTATGTTTTTGATAGAAGAGAGTATTTGTAGCTCAGGGTTGAACTGTGGGGTGCCAGCACTGATGATGTTACCTAGTTTTGCAATGAAATGCCTGCAAGAAAACCACCAAGCTCAGAAAACACCAAGAACCTTACAATTTTATATGTATTTCACTAAAACCGTTGATTGCAAAGAAATGTTGAGTTGTAGTAGTAGTTCTGAGTTCTCAAACCTAAATTTTATGATCACTTTCCTATGATATCCATTCAGAGGTGATTCTGGCAGTTTGACACCACCAAAAGAGCTATTCCTTATACCGGTTTTTAGCCATCAAGTTCTGCTCAAAGAACATTGAAGAATTGGAAGGGCCTTTGGAGGTCTTCTAGTCCAAGGGTTCCCCAACCTTTTAGACCTCAGGGACCACCAAGGTCATAATTTTAAATCCCGCGGACCACCAAATTCATAATTTAAAATCCTGCGGACTCTAATTCATAATTTTGAGTCCCGCAGATCACTAATATGAATTTTTTTAAAAAAAGATAAACACATTTGTAAAATAATGATCAGAGAACTTCCATTTTATTAATATGAAATACACCTATTTAATATAACAAAATGATAAATGCTTATTTAATTATAACAAAATCGTAAATGCTTATTTAATAACAAAATCTTTAAAGGTTGTTTAATTGTAACAAAATTATTATTAACATGGACACCATTCAAATCTAAAACCAAAGAAAATCAAATTATTTGATGCCATTAAATATTACAGTTAAAAAAAAATACAGTTAAGATCAAACTTAACTAAAAAGAGCGTCTGAGAAATAAGTAAAACAATCGGATGAGAATCGGTATCCTGAGAGCAGGGTGACTGTTGTAATGGTCAAAACAATAATGAAGCATACAGCTTGGCAATGGTTGCCCCATCTTAAGATTACCCTGACGTCACCCTGCACCCAGCACACTTCACTGAGGACTACGAGCATCCTTGTCCTAAGGATGCAGGTCATAATTTCCACAGGATATATTAAAAACCAAAACAAAGCGGGCGCAAAAGGCAGGCGAAGGGGAAGCAAAGGGCAGGAGGAAGCCCAGGACGAGGGTGGCCACCCCACCCTCCAAAAAAGGGAAGGAAAACAGCCACAGGTGTCCTGTTGGTCGCGCGGCGAATTCAACAGCAGCTTTCCTGGGTAGAGAGGGGGGGACACCACGCACCCCTCTTGCCCAGAGAGCCTGTGAAAGGGATCCGCGCGAAAGCCTCCTCTGGATTAGGCAGGGGGGGGGAGTGGGGTGGAATAGAAGTAACATTCCTTGCCCCAGACTGCAGATGGGATGGGGAGGCATTTGCGAATGAAGCAGTGCCTGACATCCCCACCCCAAACCGCCTCCCCCTTCCCCAAGAGCCCACTTCTGAGCTGGCTGCGGACTGCGTGAAAGGAGTCGTGTTTGGAGAGAATCCGGAGCGCAGCCCTGGCGAAGGTCCACTCGGCCATGCCCGTCCAGCCCGCCTCCACCCGCCTTGCGCAGTATGCCCTCCTCGGGAGCCTGCAAGCCGGACTGGGAATAAGGAAGTGCCTTCCGCATCTCCCCCCACCTTTGCTGCCAGCAGCTCCAGGCTCCCCCAGAGCGACTCTGGCACATCCCGTCCATTCTCAAATGCTCCAGAGATGCCCATCCACCCACCATAGGCGGCCAGATGCACGTGGTCCCAATCCCCGCTAGGTCCTGCGGCCTTGGCTCTCCCGGCGCCTTCCGAAGTGCGGGATGTGGTGATGGCCGAGCCCCTCCAGAAAAGCCATCAGCAACCCCCACCCTCCCCCAGTCCAGGCCGGCCTAAAAACGCCTGCCACCTCCGTTACACGTGCCGGGTACCATTTTCCTCAGCAGCCTCTCACCTTGTAGGCAGCGCTTCACGCTGCCAGGCTGGCTGGCAGGCTCACCTTCCCGACCGGAACGGTTCCGCGACTGTACCGCTTCATTCCCTGGAGCTGGAATGGCTCATCTGCCTCTCAGGCTCCGAGCTGGGTGACCCTGCATCTCAAGCCGAGGCCGGCCCAGTGAAGAAAGTGGGCTGGCCCGGCTGAGGAGGGCATGCCTAACCCTAACCCTAAAGAAATTATACACCCTTAAGAGTAGGGGCTGGCATGTGGGTGGGGTGATTTGGACGGTGCAGCCTTGTGTTCCCACACGCGCACCAGATTAATTGCTCTCGGGGGCTGTAGCTTGAGGACGAGTGCAATATAAAACATGCAAAAATACAAAGATTTCTCTGGGGACCACCAAAATTTTCTCACAAACTACCAGTGGTCCGCGGACCACAGGTTGGTGACCTAGGTTCTAGTCCAACCCTCTGCTCAAGCAGGAGACCCGATACCATTCCAGACAAATGCCAGTGATTGATTGTCCTCACTGTCAAGAAATTCCTCCTTTGTTCTAGGTTGATTCTCTCCTTGATTAGTTTCCATCCATTGCTTCTTGTCCTGCCCTCAGGTCCTTTGGAGAAAAATTGACCCCTTCTTCTTTGTGGCAGCCTCTTAGATATTGGAGCACTGCTATCATTCATGTCACCCCTAGTCCTTCTTTTTACTAGACTAGATATACCCAATTGCTGCAACCGTTCTTCATATGGTTTAGCCTCCAGCCCCCCAATCATCTTTGTTGCTCTTCTTTGCACCCTTTCTAGAGTCTCAACATCTTTTTTTTATATCATGGCAACCAAAACTGGTTGGAATGAGAGAAAGAGGCACGGTAGTTTTCAGCGCATCGCGGCAACGATAGAAGTAAGAAAACAGCATTGGAGGGCGCAAAAAGCCAAATGGTTCATTGTGTACAAAAGTGCTTCTTGTAGAAACTTGTAAGCGGAGGATCTGTTTGTCGAGAGCGAGTTATTTTGCATAAATGGCAGTTTAAGCTTTTATCTTAATGTCAGCGCTTTGTTCCGGCTGACCCTCTTTTGGATGAGAGCCCATCGAAGCTATTGTAGACTAAACAAAGCAACCCTTCGCTGCAAAGAAGGAAATAGAGGAAGTGTTGTCAAAAGCCTTTGGATAGAAGCCCAGATGGCATAGAAGCAACGGCAGGGAGGGAAAGAAGACAATACATGGCCAAGTCAGGAGAGGAAGGTGGTGATGGGGGCAGGTGAATCGAAGGCCTCCTTCCCTTGTGAGAAGTCCCACCAGGGTGGTTTTGGTGAGGTGGCCTTTCCTAAGTCTGCCAAAGGTTGTTCCTCCTGCCAGGATGGAATGCTGAGCTCGGTCTCCAGGGTTTAAAACTGTAACCAAGGCCAGCCAAGTTCTCAAGATGTTGAAGAGCACCAGCTAGAGATAAGCATTCTTCTCATCTGCTGACGTTGCTAGATCAATGGCCTTCCAAATGGCTAATGGCAAAGTGGACCGAGACCAATTTTGAATGGACAATTATTTTTCACCTCCCAGAAGAGAATCTGAATCTGAGCGGCTTGGTGGCCTAGTGGTGAAGACACTCGCCTCCCACTCGGAAGGTTGAGAGTTCAATCCTAGGTAGCGGCAGATGTTTGCCTCCTAGGGTGCAAAAAAAAAAAAAATCTGCTCCGAACTCTGCATATGAGTCAGGAAGGGCATCCGGCCAGTAAACGCTCAGCTCCATCTAGTTGCCCAAACTCTTCCCTGAATTAAGGGATTACAGGGTCGTAAAAAGGGAGTTAGAAGAGAATCTGACTGAAAGCCATTTTCACACTAAACTCTCTAGAAGTCAGACAGTGTTGCTGCTGTGCAGACATTTTGTATCCTCATTAAGAGTCATGCTCAACATACAACCACTCGTTTAGTGACTGATCTAAACTACACTGAAAAAGTGACTTACAACTGGTCCTTCACTTACGACTGCTTCGGCATCCCCATGGTCAAAATTCATAGGTTGGGCTGCGAGAGAGGCTCTGGCTACAGGAAACTTCTATGGCTGAAGGTGAATTGATCTCCCTGGTGCCAGTCTAACAACCTTAAGCACCATGCCAGGATGGAAGGCTTCCTCAATCTCTGCCACATCAGGAAGGACTCATCTGTCTTCTGGCTTCCTCTCGACTGTGAATTTCTCCACAGCATCTCGCTTGCACTCAATCCAGCCCAAAGCAGCTCGTGCCAGGGACCCATCTGGCATTCCTTGATAACCTTGAAATAGCAAGGAATGTCTTGGTAGAGCCACACTTCCCTTCAGGCAGAATACAACCTGTTCTCTTGTGACGGACTCTTCGCTGAAGCTAGGCAGGACCTGCAACCATCTGGAGAAAAGAGAGGTGGTCAAAGGCAGGCAAATGTCATTAATGCAGTAGACCAATTCCTTGGTTACTTTTACTTTGGGACTATACATGGACATTTCCTGGGGACGTTTGTCAAACTCTTCCAACCTTCCTGTCTATTGATGTATAATAATCCAATAAAGGAGAATATTTATAGCTCAGGGTTGAACTGAGGGGTCCTTGGTGCCCTCTGAGCTTGGTTGTATTTTTTGCAGACGTTTCATGACCCAAACGAGGTAACATCATCAGTGCAAATCCTGATGATTTTATCTAGTTTGGGTAATGAAATGTCTACCAAGCTCAGAGGGCATCAAGGACCCCAGAATCATCATCATAATCTCCTCCTCCTCCTCCTCCTCCTCCTCCTCCTCCTCCTCCTCCTCCTCCTCCTCCTCCTCTCCACAGACCCCACTCCCTTCTAGTACTGATGATCTTACCTAGTTTGGCTAAAGAAATGTCTACAAGAAAACAACCGTTCAGAGGGCACCAAGGACCCCAGAGTTGTCGTCTTCCTCCCCCTCCTCCCCCTCCCCCCCCCCCCCCCCCCCCCGTTCCCCCCGCCCCCCCCCCCCGGCNCTCCACAGACCCCACTCACTTCTAGTACTGATGATCTTACCTAGTTTGGCTAAAGAAATGTCTACAAGAAAACAACCAAGTTCAGAGGGCACCAAGGACCCCTGAATATAATAATCCGTTGTAGGGATTGCATTTTGAATGAATCTATGAATGTTTTTTTTCCAGGCTTGATTGCAAGCCATCCATAGATCCCCTTTTGCTGAAAGCCACTCATACAAGCCAGCATGTGACCAACCCACATTCAAAACACATTGATGTTTTGATGCCACATGTGGTTTTGGTTTTATTTTAGTTAAAATTCCTCAGCAAGCTGTCAGTTCAGACTTCTGGTGAGAACCAGATAAACGGTCTGGAAGCTAAACCCTATGATGAACGATTGAGCCTCAACGATTGAAATCCAGCAGGTTCTGACAGGTTCTGGAGAACCGGTAGCGGAAATTTTGAGTAGTTCGGAGAACCAGTAGCGGAAATTATGAGTAGTTCGGAGAACTGGCAAATACCACCTCTGGCTGGCCCCAGAGTGGGGTGGGAATGGAGATTTTGCAGTATCCTTCCCCTGCCACGCCCACCAAGCCACACCCACCAAGCCACACCACGCCCACCAAGCCACGCCCACAGAACCGGTAGGGAAAAATTTTGAATTTCACCCCTGGATTGAGGGAACTAGTTATGTGTAGTAATAAGGAGAAAGTTCCTAACAGTGAGGACAATTAACCAGTGGAACAGCTTGCCTTCAGAAGTTGTAGGTGCTTCATCACTCGAGGTTTTCAAAGAAAAGACTGGTCAGCCACCAATGTAAAATGGTATAGGGCCGTGATGGCGAACCTATGGCATGTGTGCCACAGGTGGCACGTGGAGCCATGTTGCCTGGCATGCGCGGCGGCGCCCATTCCTCTTCCGGGTTTCTGGCGCACGCATGCGCACTGGCCAGCTAGTCTTCTGGTTACTGGCGCGCATGTGCACACGACAATCAGCAGGCCTTCACACATGCGGCTGTACCAGAAACTGGAAAATCAGCTGGCCAGCTGATTGTCACGCACGCATGCACACCAGTAATCAGAAGACTAGCTGGCTGGTGTGCATGCATGCACCGGAAACCGGAAGTTTATTTCCCGGTGCGCACATGTCCACTGGGCAGCTCCTCTTAGCGCGTGTGCGCACCGGCCATGCCATCGACGCCTGCTGCCCAGGATCCACGTTGGAGGCCGTTCGCACCGCCAAAGCAGTGCTGCCTCTTTGCCTGCGCTGCTGCCTCTTTGAGGCAGAGATGGCTCCTGCTCCTCCTGCCAGCCTCGCTGTAAACCTCAGGGTTTGCCTTACGGGGTGGGGTGGGGTGGAGAAAGGTCCTGGGGGGGGAACGTCCGTGGTGCCAGCGACTGCAGCCACGCTCTGGAGAAGCCCTGTTGGAGCGCCGATCAGCTGTGTGCATGGCGGTGGCCAGCGCAAGAGAAGCGGGACACCAGATGCTCAGCTCTGCAGCCCCGCGGAGCCGGGCGATTTCCGGCATGCCGGTGGGGCGTGGGGCTTGCCTACATAACTTTGCCGGCACCGCTGCCTCTTTGCCGGCACGAACGGCCTGCCGCCGCTGCCTCTTTGCAGAGGCAGTGGCACCGGCAAAGTTATGTAGGCAAGCCCTGTGCCCCGCCGGCGCAGGCCATGCTGGAAATTGCCTGACCGGCTCCACGGGGATGCAGAGCTGAGTGTCTGGCATCCTGCTTCTCTTGCGCTGGCCGCCGCCATGCATACAGCTGATTGGCGCTCCAACAGGGCTTCTCCGGAGTGTGGCTGCAGTCGCTGGCACCACGGATGTTTCCCCCCGGGACCTTTCCCCCCCGTAAGGCAAACCCCGAGGTTTACAGCGAGGCTGGCAGGAGGAGGAGCCGCTACCTCTTAGTCAGCACGAACAGCCTGCCGCCGCAGCCTGCTGCTACCCTCTCTGCCCCGCCAGCTGCTCCTGCCACTGCCAGGGAAGTGGCAGCGCGAGAACTGCTGTCGCCGGGGGCGAGGAGGTGGCGGTGGCAAGAACGGGCAGGCCGGGGCTTCCCTGTCTCCCTGCCCGAGCAGGCTTCTTCCGCGGCCCCAGGCATCCGGTGGGGAGGGAGGGAAGCCCCAGCCTGCTGCTCCTGCCACCACCGGGGAAGCAGCAGTGCAAGAATCGCCATCGCCGGGGGCAAGGGGATGGCGACAACAAGGATGGGCAGGCCGGGACTTCCCTGTCTCCCCACCCGAGTGGGCTTCTTGCACGGCCCCAGGCCTCTGATGGGGAGGGAAGGAAGCTTCTTCTTTAAAAGAGGAGGGGGGTTCTCCTCCAAGCAGACTCGCCTCCCCCTTGTCCCCCTCCTCTTTTAAAGGACCGTGTGCCACCAAGAGCAACTTTCCAAGCTGGGGGAGACACTTTTCCAAGCCAGGGGAGACACCCCTGCCTGGGGGGTGGTGATGGGGAGGGGTGTTGCCCCCTCCCAGGCAGGGAGTTGCTGGTGCAGATCTGCCTTGGCCGCTGGTGCTTTGGCTTTGCCGGGTTCCTCTGGAGAGCTGGTGAGCAGAGGAGCATGCGCGGCTCTGGCCCCATCACCCTGGCCAGGAACTTTTCTGGACTTCGGATGTGCTGGGGGGGCAGAGGGAGGGGGGTCCATCTCTGGGGCTGGGGAGCTTCAGGGATGAGAGGGGTGAAGGCCAGGGCCCCTCCTTCCCCCTTGCCCTCCCAGGAAGCCGCCCTGCCTGGCGCAGCATCCTGCCCCCTTGCCAAGGGGGATGGCGCTGGCGTTGGGATATTCCGGTCCAAAAGGGCCGGGGGAGAGGAGACGAGCTCTGGCCCCTTACTTCGACCAGGGAGTGTTTGAAGGGGAGTCGGGCAGGACTTGCTTCAGGATCGATCCCAAAGGTAAGCGGTAAGAGGCACACCGGCCAGGAAGCGATCATGCTCCCTTGGAAGAAGTGGCGGGAGAGGGTTGCACCAACCTTTGCTGCTGTGAACGGCCTGCCAGCCTCGTGCTCCGGGCAGTGTCCAGCATGGCTGGCTGGCTGGCTGGAAGCTGCCCAGAGCGCGAGGCTGGCATGAGGAGGAGCCGCCGCAGCAGGCCGTTCGCGCAGGCAAAGTTTGGTGCAGGAGGCTTTTGAGGCCCAAAATGGGGCACGGCGGGGCACATGCGTGGGGAATGCGTGCATGCGCAGTACGGGGTACATGCACAGGGGGACAGTGGTGGTGGTGGGGTCATGCGTGCATGTGCAGATGGGGGCACGCATTGCATTATGAGTGCTGGCACATGTGCGCGCTGTCTCGTGCGTGCACACACACTTTTGGCATGCAAGGACAAAAAGGTTCGCCATCACTGGTATAGGGTCTCCTGCTTCAGTAGGGGGTTGAACTAGAAGACCTCCAAGGTCCCTTCCAGCTCTATTTTGATTGATAGTCTAATGAAGAGAAGGACAAGTGGTGATATGACAGCAGTCTTCCAATACTTGAGGGGCTGTCACAGAGAAGAAGGGGTCAACCTGTTCTCCAAAGCACCTGAAGGAAGGATAAGACATAACAGGTGGAAGATCATCCAACCTAGAACTAAGGAGAAATTTCTTTCTTGTTCTTTTTGAGAACAAATGATCAGTGGCTTACCCCCGGAGGTTGTGGGTGCATTCTATTTTTCAAGTAAAATGAACTTTTTAAATCAATTCACTTCAACCTATTAACTCAGTCACTTCGGCTCCGTGCAATCTTCCAAATTAAGATGATAATTCAGATCAGACTGAATTGTTCATCAAATGGACAATTTGACTTGGATTAACACAGGCCTTTTTTCTTCTCCAGTTACTCCTCCCAGACTTTACAGGCTCAGGAATGGGACATTTTGAGTTGTCGAGCTCAACCTTCTTGAGGGGACCTGGGAAGTTCCATAAATTCTGGCTATTTTGAAAAGTACATTGGAGACCATTTATCTCCTCCTGGTATGTAATCCACTGATGTATATTCTCAGAGCCTTCATGTATCTAAGCCAGGAGCCCCCAAACTTAGCAACTTTAAGACTTGTGGACTTCAACTCCCAGAATTCTCCAGCCAGTTCTGGGAGTTGAAGTCCAGAAGTCTTAAAAGTTGCCAAGTTTGAAGACCTCTGATTTTCTAAGCCGTCACACAGAAGCCATGGCCTCTGGCAGATCTTTCTGTGGGAAGTTTATTCAAAGACACCATTTCCTCATCAAAAAAGAGCCTTCCAAGAATAGCCATAATTTCACTTTACCCCAGGGGCCGTCATAAAATACCTTAGATAAACAAATTTATTCTCTGTGGGATGTTTCTCATATGCCTGCTGTCTCCTAGGGAGAAATCATCCTTTGGAAATCAAAGGGGCCAGGGAGAAATGAAAGCAGGCTGAGAAACATTATTTTAGGAGAGAAAAATAACACAAGGTGGGCAGATGCTGAAGGCTTCTGGATCTCTTGATGCAAGGTTAGAAAGATGCTACCACAGTGCCATCTGAAGGTCCAACGGAGAATCGTTTTAGGGCTGGATCTTCAGCTTCCAAATCTGATGATCTGCCTCTTTAGAGGAAGGAAGGAAGGGTTTCTAAGGATGCTAAGCAGGGGTGGGTTCTAACTTACCTCACCACCGGTTCACTTACTCCCGCGCCGCGTGGGCGCACGCGCTTGCGCAGTGCCGAAAACCCAGCTTCTACGCGTGTGCAGAAGCCAAATACAAAATGGCGCCGCCTATGGCGCCGCTGAGAGAGCCGGTTCGTGGGTGTGGCCAACCGGCAATTGCCCCCGGTTCGGCGAACGGCGGGAAATCCCCGCTACCTGTTCTAAAGAACCGGTCCGAACCAGGAGCAACCCACCTCTGATGTTAAGGTGAACAGGAAGATAACTAGGCCTTCTTTCCAGGTGTCTGGCCCAAAGCCCTGCAAGGTGGCACCAAATCTTATCAGTTCACCACAACTTCCATTGTTCTTTGCAATAAAGAAGGGGAATATTTGCAGCTCCAGGTTGAACTGTGAGATCCTTGGTGCTCTCTAAGCTTGGTTGTTTTCTTGCAGACATTTCATTAAGCAAACTAGGTAATACCATCAGTGCTAGAGAGGAATGGGGTTTGCTGAGTGGAGAAGGGTGGAGGAGGACTGTGGGGTCCTTGGTGCTCTCTGAGTTTGGTTGTTTCTTGCAGATGTTTCATGACCCAACTAGGGAACATCATCTGATGACCTTACCAATTTGGGTCATGAAGCGTCTGGAAGAAATCAAGCTCAGAGGGCACCAAGGACCCCTCAGCTGAGAAGATGCTGAAAATAGTTGCTTGATCTGCAAACTTGGGCATGGCTGATGGACGCAGAGCATGTCTCTATTGCAAACGTCACCTGACTTGGTTAGTTGTATCGTGTGGACTTGATTCCTTCCTTGTTTGGCTCATTTGCCCTCTGAAACTAACGGGAGCACACGAGGACACCAGAATACTGGAGCAAAGATTCTCCTTGGGATTATATTTTAACTGATTCACCCTGGCAAGGGAACAAAACTCATGCCGTGACTTTACATCTTCACTATAGCTGATGTTGGAGCAGAAAGCGCTCCCTCCCTCCCTCCCTCCCTCCCCCCCTCTCTCTCTGTCTCTCTCTCTCTCTCTCTCACACTCTCTCTCTCCTTCCCCCTCCCTCCCTCTCCCTCCCTCCCTGTCTCTCTCTCCATCCATCCATCTCTCTCTTTCTATTTCTCTCTCTCTTTCTATTTCTCTCTCTCTCTCTCTCTCTCTCTCTCTCCTCTCTCTCCTAGAAGAGCAAATGGGGATG
>QLTV01003660.1:132065-147306 GCA_003457575.1 Thermophis baileyi
AGCAGGTTCTGACCAGTTCTGGAGAACCGGTAGCGGAAATTTTGAGTAGTTCGGAGAACCGGTAAATACCACCTCTGACTGGCCCCGCCCCCATCTATTCTCTGCCTCCTGAGTCCCAGCTGATCGGGAGGAAATGGGGACTTTGCAGTATCCTTCCCCGGCCACGCCCACCAAGCCACGCCCACCAAGCCACACCACGCCCACAGAACCGGTAGTAAAAACAAATTGGATTTCACAACTGCTACTGCACCTCCTGTAGCTCAGCTTATAGCCTTCTTCCAATAATTGAAAGCCTGTCACAGGGAAGAGGGCACCTGAGGACAAGGATAAGAAGTGATGGGTGGAAGCTCCTCAGAGGGAGATCCAACCTGGAACTAAAGAGGGGTTTCCTGACAGTGAGAACAATTAATCAACGGAACGTCGTGCCTCCTGGAGTTGTGGGTGCTCCAACACTGGAGGTTTTCAAGAAGAGATTGGACAATCTTTTGTCCAAGATGGGATGAAGATTCCTGCTTTGGGCAGGGGGTTGGATTAGAAGGTCCCTTCCAGCCCTATTATTCTAAGTGAAAGGAGACCATGGAACAGGAATAATATAATGTAGCAGTTGCCTTGCAGGTACAACTGAGAATGCAAACATATTTTAACAGATAACAGATTAACAGAGTTGGAAGGGACCTTGTAGGTCATCTAGTCCAACCTGCTGCCCAATCAGGAGACCCTACATCGTTTCTGACAGATGGCAGCCCAGTCTCTTCTTGAAAGCTTCCAGTGATGAAGCTCCCACAACTTCCGAAGGCAAATTCTGTTCCATGGGTTGATTGCTCTCACTGTCAGAAAGTTCCTCCTTATTTCTAGGTTGAATCTCTCCTTGTTCAGTTTCCATCCATTGTTCCTTGTCTGGCCTTCGGATGCTTTGGAGAATATTTTGACCCCTTCCTCTCTGTGACAGCCCCTCAAATTTTGGAACACTGCTATCATGTCTCCCCTGGTCCTTCTCTTCACTAGACTAGCCATGCCCAGTTCCTGCAACCGTTCATCGTATGTTTTAGCCTCCAGTCCCCTCATCATCCTGGTTGCTCTTCTCTGCACTCTTTCTAGAGTCTCAACATCTTTTTTATAGTGTGGTGACCAAAACTGGATGCAGTATTCTAGGTGTGGTCTTACTTGAGGCTTTATAGAGTGGTATTAGTACCTCCCTTGATCTTGATTGTATCTCTCTGTATTGTATCCCTTTTAAGCCCTGTAGGAATCAATGGGTATGTTTCCTCAGTGCCATCGTTGGCTCTTTAAAGGTCCACTGCATCTGATGAAAACAAATTTTTGTTCTAGGCCAGTGATGGCTAACCTTTTTGTCGTCGCGTGGCAAAAGTGCGCGCCTGCACCCATAATGCAATGCGTGTGCGACCCCCCCCGCACACCCTGCCCCCAGCGCATGTGCACGTGACACCCCCTGCGCTCCCCCATGCATGTGCGCGTGACTCCCCCTGCGCTCCCCCCTCCCCCCGCACATGCATGTGTGACCCCCGTGCATGCACGTGCTCCCCCCTGCCCCTCCCCATGCATGCACACAGATCTCCTGCATGCACCTGCCCCCGCACATGTGCGGCAGAGACCCGAAAATCAGCTGGCTGGTGGGAGGAATGCGCGCATGCGCGGTGGAGCTGAGCTGGGGTGACAGCTCGCGTGCCCGCAGAGAGGGCTCTGCGTGCCACCTGTGGCACACATGTCATAGGTTCGGCATCACGGTTCTAGGCTTTTAAAACCGCAGATGTTTTCATCTTTTATCGTAAGGAGGGTATTCCAATTCTCTTTGGACAGGATCCATTTTGGCAACTTTTTCCAGTTCTGTCCCTAGTGTAGCTCTGCTTTGCTAAGTCCAGTTTTGCAAGAAAATTTGTGAAGTTCCTCTCTAAGCATTCCTAAACACTTTCCCCCTGGAGAAACAGCTTCCCGAGTTTGTTTGCTAGTGATTTTCTTAATCAAAACGTCCCTCCACCTTTTCCTTCTCTGCTTCATCTTATTAAGCCAAAGCCAGTCGGTGGGGCCCCAAAAACATCTGTTGGAGCTTAATAAAATGCAGAAAAATCATCAAGTGGCTTATTTTCCAACAAGCTGTGAGGAAGTATAGAAAGCTATTCCTGTGAAATGCTCAAGACTTCTGTGAATGAAAATAGCTTTGGAAGATCTCCTGGTGGAGTTGGTATCTTCAAGCCGATAAAGGTGTGATGTAATGGAATTGCTCCTGAGTAAGGCGGAACTAGAACTCACCATCTTCTGCTGATTGGCCCAAGGTCACCCAGCCAGCTTTCATGCCTAAGGCGGGACTAGAACTCATAGTCTCCTGGTGATTGGCTCAAAGACACCCAGTCTGCTTTCATGCCTAAGGCAGGATTAGAACTCATAGTCTCCTGGTGATTGGCTCAAAGACACCCAGTCTGCTTTCATGCCTAAGGCGGGACTAGAACTCATAGTCTCCTGGTGATTGGCTCAAAGACACCCAGTCTGCTTTCATGCCTAAGGTAGGATTAGAACTCATAGTCTCCTGGTGATTGACACCCATCTGGTTTTCATACATAAGGCAAATCTATAGCATTTCAGACAAGTGGCTGTCCAGTCTCTTCTTGAAAGCCTCTAGTGATGGGGCATCCACAACTTCTGGAGGCAAGACGTTCCACTGGTTGATTGTTCTCACCGTTAGGAAATTTCTCCTTAGTTCTTGGTTGCTTCTTTCATTTGTTGAATTGTCCTGTGTAGAGTTGGCCACTGGAAGTTGTCCCCTTCTGTGCTGAGACCCCTTCCCAATATTTCTAAAAGGATTAGTTCTTCAGAGTTCCTGCGATTATAGCAACCTATCATGGGCTAGCTGTAGATTTCAGAGAATTAATCCTAGTTACCATCAAGAATCTCTTTTTCCCTTAAAAAAAAAATGCACTGCCTTGTAACAACAGCTGAGAGCAAGAGAAGATACCAGGAGCGGGTTCTTCCTGTGTCTGGGTTTAAGTGCTGTAATTAAATTACATCCATAATGCATAGTGTTTGCCTTGTAATACATTATTAATAATAACAGCACCGACTTGTAAGGTCCATCCTCAAAACATAAGCTTCCTTGAGATGCTTCATTGGTCTGTTCACACACAATTTTCATACATCTCTAAAGATTACCATTTTAACAGCTTTGGGTATGGATACTGCCAGGCAGTTAGAGCTGACAGTGCATAAATCTATTTCCCTAAACACTCAATTTTCTTATGGCAGTGAAATCAATTTGAATCTGTCTGGATTTTATTCTAAAGTCTATTAATGCCTCCCCCCCCCCACCCTCTCTCTCTCATCTCTCTTTCAACCACCTCGCTTTTTCTGGAATTTAATTCGACAGGCACAAAGAGACGGTCAACTGATGCAACCTTTCTTTTATCTCCTTATGCCAACAAAACTTAATTAGATGCGAAGGGGGAAATAAAGAGGAATTTACAATTAGCCTTTTGTCAATAAAGGGGAAGCTGATGTGAAATTCCGTAATCATGTGGTACAACGTGGATTGTTCTCAGTAGTAGTAACCTTTGCAACAAGGTTAGCTGTGTGGTTCTTCTCAGGCAAAGAACTCCGAGGAACTTGATTGTCATAAAACTCCTTGCAGTTTCACTACAAGAATGATGCCTATAAACACATATTTGTTAAGTTTAAGTTTATTTAAGTTTATTTGTATTTCTATGCCACCCAACTCCCAAGGGACTCTGGGCGGTTTACAGCAATATAAAAAACTTGTTAAAATATAAAAAACTATTTAAAAGATAAATAAAAAAAATTTAAAAACAATTAAAAACCCATACACACCTTTTCATGGCCGGATCTCGCCAAATTGCCAAATTGCAATTGCAAAAGCGAGATCAACGGCCCCAAGCCTGCCGGAAGAGCCAGGTCTTCACCGCTTTCTGGAAGGCCAGCAGGGTGGGGGCAGTCCGGATCTCAGGAGGTAACTGGTTCCAGAGGGCCGGGGCACCCACAGAGAAGGCCCTCCCCCACGGGCCCACCAGCCGGCACTGTTTAGCTGACGGGACCCGGAGGAGCCCAACCCTGTGGGATCTTACCAGTCGCTGGGAGCTATGTGGTAGAAGGTGAAGTTAACAATATCTTCTGGGGTAAGATGTCAAGAAGAGAGGGCTATCACCAGGAGTGGTTTTCACTTACCTTCCCTACCGGTTCGCAAATGTGAGTGTGTGCGTGCGCACGCTAGCTATGCTCGCACGCGCCACCTCCACACATGTGTACATCCTCCCGTGCATGCTCTTTACTCGCATGTGCACCTTCCGCGCATGTGCCCAGCCACGAAAACGTGGCTAAATAGGACGGCATTACGTCCGGGCGGGGCGGGCCCACCCACAATCAGCGCTACCGGTTCACCTGAACCAGTCCGAACCGGCAGAATACCACCTCTTGCTATCACTGACACTTTGTTTAGTAAATGTGCTGGCTATTAAAACTGTAGGTGTGGGGTGCTTGGTGCTCTCTGAAGTCGGTAATTTTCTTGCAGACATTTCATAACCCAACTGGATAACATCATCAGTGCTAGAAGGAAATGTGGTTTGGGAAGAGAAGGAGGGAGAGGAGGAGGATGATTGTGAGGTTGTTGGTGCTCTCTGAACTTGGTTATTTTCTTGAAGACGTTTCATGACCCAACTAGATAACATCATCAGTGCTAGTAAGGAGTGGGGTTTGCTCTCAGTTTATATTATATTCTAGAACCTCTAAGACCACTTCCACCAACACTGACAGGGCAAGCCACTAGAAGGGAGTGGGCTATTTTCCAAAGCACCTGAAGGCCAGACAAGGAATAATGGATGGAAATTGATCAAGGAGAGATTCAACCTGGAAATAAGGAGAAATTTTCTGACAATGAGAACAATCAACCAGTGGAACAGAAGTTGCCTTCGGAAGTTGTGGGAGCTTCATCACTGGAAGCTTTCAAGAAGAGACTGGACTGCCATTTGTCAGAAATGGTGTAGGGCAAGGGTCTCCAAACTTGGCAACTTTAAGACTTGTGGACTTCAACTCCCAGAATTCCTTAGCCAGCATGTCTGGCTAAGGAATTCTGGGAGTTGAAGTCCACAAGTCTTATAGTTGCCAAGACCCCTGGTGTAGGGTCTCCTGCTTGGACAGGGGTTCGACTAGATGACCTACAAGGTCCCTTCCAACTCTGTTAATCTGTTAGAAAGGAGGAGGAGGAGGAGTAATTTCCTAGCCAGTGTGATCTTTGCTGAGGATTATGGATGTTGAAGTCTGCACATTTGGAAGTTAACACGATGCTCAAAGATGGTTCTGACAACCATCTTCTCAACATGATGATTTTCTCAACGTGATCTCCTCTCATGGTCATCTCGGGCTAGCGCACAAAAGGATGAACTCTTGTCAAGAATTGGAGAGGAAGGAAACACGCTGTAGTTCATCAATTAAAGGGCCTAGAATTTAACAACACTGTGCTTCCAGGTGACACCTTCTTAATTCTACTGAAGCTATTTTGATACCGAGGTTAATGGTACTGGGTTTTCCTGTTCTGCTGTTCCAGTTCCATCCATTTAGAATGAAATGGAAAACAGGTCCATACTGAGAAGATCACTCTTGAGAAGGTCATTGTTTCTTCCTGTTCTGACCTAGGCTTCCTGATAAATCATAAAACACAAACGTAGGCCCAAAAAACCTCTTTTTATTTCAATGGCTGTGAATTATGTTCATTCCCAGCCGTAATAAGTCCCAAACAATGTTAATTAGTCCAACAGAAGTCTGCCAAAGTCTTTCGGAAGAAGGCTGATAAGCACCAACCTTTATCACTCTTGACACGCTGCCAAAGACCTAATTGGCAAGGAGATTTGCAAGGCCAAACAGAACACGGAGTCAGAACTGAAAATGCTGAGACACGAACACATCCGTTTGCTCCTCTTTTATGTCCTATGGGAGGGGCCAATCATCTCCAAGCCTTACTCCCGAGTAGCCCTTTTCCTCCATAACTGTTCTTGCCTTCTGGCAGCTCTGCGCATGCGTGCATTGGGAAAACAGGCTCCCCCTGTTCCTCTGCCTTGCTCATGTCAGCCTCTGGAGGCTCTGGAGTCAGCACAGAACTCCCAGATGGCCCGGGCTGGATCTCTGCCTCTGACACCGAGCCTTCTCCAGACTCCAGGACTGGCCCATGTTCCTCCCCAGCCTCCTCACTGTCCGACTCTGCTGCCAATTCCGCAGGCCGCTGGCAGACTACAACACTTCCAACAAGAAAAAGCATCTCCATATCTTTGCACGGTGCCAAGGAAGACGCTCTGAGCCCTTTCTGCTACTATCAATCTGATTGGGCCATATTTTTTATTCTCCAGAGGAAGCCAGTTATGAGATTTAAAAAGATCCATAGATCATGCTGCCTCATTAATTTTCCATTTGGACTCTGGTGTCAGAACGAAGTTGTATTAAGCCATTGCCTGGAGTAATTCTCCGTGGCAGACAAATGTGGCCTGACTCTCCTTTTACATTTTTCATCCTCTCTAGAAAAATTGTGATTTTTTTCCAGCAGAGAACCTGCTGTGCCATTAATGGATCTTTAAAAAAAAATATTGAAGACCTCTTTGTGGTTTTTTCATGATGGACCACCTATTCCTTGACATCTTCAAGGGCAAAGAGTCTGAATGGATATTTATTTTGAGGAATAAATGCATTACCTTAAAAATAATTAAAAAAAAACCCAGAAGGGAATGTGATTTGAGAGGAGGAGGAGAAGGAGGAAAAAGAAAAAGAAAGAAAGAAAGAGAAAGAAAGAGAAAGAAAGAGAAAGAAAGAGAAAGAAAGAGAAAGAAAGAAAGAGAAAGAAAGAGAGAGAAAGAAAGAAAGCGAAAGAAAGAGAAAGAAAGAATGAAAGAAAGAAAGAGAAGAAAAAGAAAGAAGAAAAAGAAAGAAAGAAAAAGAAAGAGAGAAAGAAAGAAAGAAAGAGAGAGAGAGAGAAGAAAAAGAAAGAAGAAAAAGAAGAAAAAGAAAGAAAGAAAGAAAGAAAGAAAGAAAGAAAGAAAGAAAGAAAGAAAGAAAGAAGAAAGATCCAACTTAGAACTAAGGAGGAATTTCCTGAGAGTGACAACAATTAATCAGTGGAACGTCTTGCCTACAGAGGTTGTGGGTGCTCCATCACTGGAGGTTTTCAAGAACAGACCGGACAACCATTGCCCAGGATGATATAAGGTGTCCTGCCTGGAGCAGAAGGTTGGATTAGAAGACCTCCGAGGTCCCTTCCAACCTTACGATTCTATATTTTATGTGTGAATCAATAGATCAATAGATGGAAACTGCTTCTGTTCCTTTGGGGCACCAGAGAACAGGCTGGAAACGCTCCTGCTGACAGATCCTGGATTCTGCCATGAGGCCTTGGGCCTTCCCCTTAGTGTTTCTCAGAGATGCTTCTCTGGTGTCTCTTAACAGCTAAGTCATGTGGAGATGCATTCCAACTCCTTGTACAGCAGTAGACCAGTGTCGGGGGACTGACCTTTTACTGCCCTTAAGCTTACTGCTATCCCGTCTGAGCGCCTGCTGAGAACAGCTAAGTTAAACATCATAAATCCTGGCTCCAAAGGATTACTTTGGGCTTTTCACTAACAATCTTCTGCAGGGATATCAGGCTTGAAAGAGTCATAAATCATCCACAGAACATCTGCCTAACAAGGGAGTAACTTGGAATTGATTCTCTAGGCTTAATTGATCTGAGAGATAGAGAGAGAGAGAGAGATCTCAAACTGACTATGTTCACGTAAAGCAAGTAAGAAAAACAGGGTGAGCAACAGAGTAGGATGTTTGTTTGATGGAGCTTGTCGTTGAAAACAATGTCATCGTTTAAGGAAGGCAAGATAATAAATGTTGTAAACCATGAGGAAAGTAGTTGGTGATCTCTCCTACCAGGAGTGAAATGTGAAAAATTTCCCTACCGGTTCTGTGGGCGTGGCTTGGTGGGCGAGGCTTGGTGGACAGGGTCATGTGACAGGGTGGGCGTGGCCAACGTGACATCACTCACGTCACTCACTGTTAGAGCTAGGAGCTGCACATTCTGAAGCACATTCTGCCCTTCTGAAGCCCCCAACACTTTGAGTTTCCCTCCGCCGACTGGCTTGACTGCCCAAGCGAACCTTGGAGCCTTCTCTTGCTCTGCTTTCCATCCCGGAGGGCCGCGCATCCCCCCACCAATCCTCCATACAAACCACCCACCCCATTTCTGCAAAGGCAGAGCCCCCCGCAGGGTGATCCAAAGAGGGGAGGGGGATGCTGTAGAAAAGGCAGCCTTCCACCCGTGCCTCCCGTGCTGGCTAAAAACACTAGAGAGTGTCGCAACGACTTTTCATTTAAAAGGAAAAAAAGGGGGGGGGAGCTGTACTTCAGCCGGTAGACCCCCCCTGCCGCAGTCATCCTCCTGCAGAAAATGGCCGTTCCCTGAGCTAAGAAGGCAAGAAGCTGCGGCTCGGCTCACCCAATTCCTAGGACTACCCCGAATGGTATTCGGTGCAGAGAGGGCGGCTCCCCCTCACAATCCCCCTTTCCCTCAGCACTTTGACTTCTCATGGTCTGCCGGCCTGAACGCCGAGTTGGACCACTATAAGGCCACTTCCCTGCTTCTCAGCAGCGGCTGCTGTGCCAGCGACTGCAGGACCCTCCACCTCCTCCTCCTTCCCCAACTTCTCCCTCAGCTTTCTTCCTTCTCCCACTGCAAAATGAAAGTGAACAGTGGTGGGGTTACTTCGGGCAGGCAGACGTCTGCAGCCAGGTGGGTAGGGAGGGTGGCGAGAGTGGCGGCGGTGGCCCCTTCCATGTGCAGTGCACGGAGGCGGCGAAGGCAGGCAAGGTGGCCCCGGCACTCTTGTTGCTGGGGAGGCATGGCGATCACTCAGCCAGGGTGGCCTCAGCGGTGGCTGCATTGGCCACTCTGCCCGCACCATGTCCCACTCCAGCCGGCTGCGTGACTACAAGTGGGGTGACCTGGCGAAGATGAAGGGCTACCCGCACTGACCCACCCGGGTAAGCGCTGCCACCCAGGCCGAAGGGAAAGATCCGCAGTGGCACGGCCAGGCCTGCCCTGGCCCTCTCCCCGCACGGGGGGCTGCTGCCCTGCCGGCATCTTCTGCCCCTCTCGCTCCGCTTCTTCGGCGACGGGAAGCGGTGCTGTGACTGAGCCTCCTTCCCCTGGAGTGCAGGACTCTGCAAGCTGAGTTCCCGGAGTGGCGCCAGCGGTCAAAGAGATCAGGCAGGTGGCCGGCAAGCGGAAAAGGCCCAAAAGGCCGGAAATGGTAAGTGGATGTCCCAGGGCTGCTGCACATGCGCACCGCATCTCCCGCAGCCCTCTTCTGGTGCGGACTCGCGTCCTACTGCATGTGCAGTCCCGGGACATCAGCTTGCAGGGCGAGCAAGCAGCAACAGCCGGACTGGTTCGGGGGCATGGCCAGCCAGCCATCGCTGGCGGCTCGGCGAACCACCGACAGCCATCGCTACCGGTCCGCCCGATCCGGTCCGAACTGGAAGCATTTCACCCCTGTCTCTTACCTTCTTGTCTCAGCAGGTACCAACACCTGGTTTGTCTGGGCTCAGATGTAAGACAGGATAGAAATAGAATTCTTTATTGGCCAAGTGTGATTGGACACATAAGGAATTTGTCTTTGGTGCATATGCTCAGTGTACATAAAGAAAAAATAAAATATATTCATCAAGAATCATAAGATACAACACTTAGTGATAGTCATAGGTTACATAAGCAATCAAATCGTACTAGGAAACAAATAAAACAATATAAATTGTAAAGATACAAGCAACATGGTTATAGTCATAAGTGGGCAGAGATAGGTATTAGGAAGGATGAGAAGAATAATAGTAATACAGTCTTAGTAAATAATTTGACAGTGTTGTGGGAATTAGTTGTTTAGCAGAGTGATGGCATGCGGGGAAAAAACTGTCCTTGTGTCTGGTTGTTCTGGTGTGCAGTGCCCTATAGTGTCTATGTCCAGGATGTGAGGGGTCTGTAGATATTTTCACAGTCCGCTTTTTCACTCGTGCAGTATACAGGTCCTCAATGGAAGGCAGGTTGGTAGCAATGGTTTTTTCTGCAGTTCTAATAATTTGGTCAATGCTGGGATCAGGTTTGGTCAATGCTGGAATGAAATTAGAAGATCCCTGGATGGAAGGATGGAGTGGGAATTTGAAAAAATAGCCCAGAGGAAGGCTTCTCTGTTGTGACCAGGACAATTCCATGCTTGTGTCCATGTATGTCCATGTGGTCACCAAGGATAGAGTTCAAATCAAAGAAGATCCAGCTAGGTGACAGCCTCATCAACCTTTGGTTGACAAGTAAAACAAAAATCCAAACCTAACCTTAGAAGAAGATAATGGCAAACTTCTTCTGTTTCAATGTCAGGAAAACAACCTGGACATGTCCATGTAGACACCAGAAACTGAACTTATCTCAGAGGAGATGTGTGTAGGAGAAGGAGTGGCAGAACCTGAGGGGGAGGTGGTGGAGTTAAAAGAGGGATCACCCTAGAATCCCTACAGAGCCACAAGAAAACAAGGTCCAATCTCCTTTGAATTCTGTTGACCCTTATCTAACTCTAACCAGGTTCTGACTAGTGGAGAAGATTCCTGTGAGTAGCAATAAATTCGACCTTCAAGTGTGGACCCGATCTTTCTTGCCTGAGAATGTTATACTTTACCACTAGTCTCTTCTCCTTTCAGCATCTCAAATGCTGCTGAAGAATAGACCGAGAAAAATAGAAGTCCCCATGGATTCTGGTTGTCTGAAGAGGAATTCAAACTCTTACTTCTGGGTGCCACCATGAAAATTAGCTTGGCAAAGCTTGAGCTGATACAACTTGAGCTTGGACAAGATCAATTATGTCTTCACATAGAAAGGGGACAATATAAAACCAAGTGCAGGTAGTCCTCGACTTACAACAGTTCATTTGGTGACTGTTCAAAGTTACAACGTTACTGAAAAAAGGGACTTATGATCATTTTTCACACTTATGACCATTGCAGCATGTTCTTGTGTTCATTGTCTTTGGTTTCTATCAATTCTCTGTGACTTATTCTCTTGTTGTAGAGCCTGGAAGTTGAATTCTTACATTTGGAGAATTATAGGTTATGACCGTTTTTTGCATTTACGACCATTGTAGCATCCCTAGGTCACATAATCAAAATTCAGACACTTGCCCAGTGACTCATATTTATGACAGTTGCAGTGTCCCGGTGTCATGTGATCCCCTTTTGTGACCTTCTGATAAGCAAAATCAATGGGGAAGCCAGATTCACTTAACAACTGCATTATTTATTTACCAACTGCAGTGATTCACTTAACAACTGTGACAAGAAAAGTCATAAAATGAGGCAAAACTCACTCAACAAATGTTTCACTTAGACCGGACAATTGCCCAGGATGTTATAACATTTTGGGCTCAATTGTGGTCGTATGTTGAGGACTACCTGTATGAAGATACATCACCAGAGGGGAGATGTTTTGAGAAGGGGAGAAACTCTTCAATTGCCTTTAGCCCATGACGGTTGGTGGGCAATCAGCGATCCATTGACTTGAGTCCGGACTCCTTTTGATAGACCGTTGTGATTAGAAATGTGGCTGAGAGGTCAGTAATAGTTCAGCGCTCCTTTCCATCCACATCGCTCCTGTCACACACCCCACTGCACTACGCACACTGCTGGATTAAAAAATGAAGCCAGTCGGAAGTAATGTGATTGGCTGCTCAATTTCAGTCCGGAAAGAAGATTCATTGAGGTGAAACAGAGTCGAAGAGGCCCTGAAGATGCAGGGAGCCAAGGAATTAGGTCGGGCTAATAAAATAATATTTGCATCCCCGCTGATTCGAGTTGCTAGGATCGGTATGATTGGAAGATGAGGGTTATATATATAAGCATTCGACTGAGTAGAGTTTGATTGGGTTGATTCGAGCATAGCAGTTGGCTTGGCAATCTTCCTCTGTTCAAGCGTCGGCATTTGGACATTCTCTGAATTTAGAATAGCAGCCTTTTGATACGATTCATCCCCAAACATTGAGTGTTTTGGAGAATTAACTTGGGAACTTCACCAAGTAGGCCCAACTCTTTACAGTGAAGGATCACTGTAATTCTCTGTTCTTTAAATAAGTCTATTGTGTCTTGCTTCTGGTCAGGGGAGAATATGGACTCAAAACTCTGAATGAAGTGGGAATATTTTGGGAGTGGATCTGGAATCTGGTTGGCATAAGGCAGGGGTGTCAAACTCAAGGCCCGGGGGCCAGATCCGGCTCACAGGGTGCTTAGATCCAGCCCGTGGGGCCGCCCTGTAAACAGTGAAGGACCGGCCCGTGGTGCCTCTGCCAGCGAAAATGAAGCTCAGGGAGGCTGCGCAAGGCCCACCCGGGCTCTGTTTTTGGCTGCAATGACCTCCTGCAGCCCTCTGCCAGTGAAAAAGGAGGCCCGGGGAGGCCGCGCACTCCGTTTTGCCGGCAGAAGGCTCAGGAAGCCATCGTGGTCAAAAATGGAACTTCAATGACTGACGTCGAGCTGGCCACGCCCCCTGGCCACGCGCCCCCCTGGCCCCCCGAGATCAAACACAACCCTGATGTGGCCCTCAATGAAATCAAGTTTGACACCCCTGGCATAAGGC
Organism: Thermophis baileyi; assembly: GCA_003457575.1. Lineage (NCBI taxonomy): Eukaryota > Metazoa > Chordata > Lepidosauria > Squamata > Dipsadidae > Thermophis > Thermophis baileyi. The sequence continues at coordinate 144,721 of QLTV01003660.1, forward strand.
ATTAAGATTTTAATGCCTTATTTTATTGCACCAAAGGAGTCAGAAGTCAATGCCTTTTTCTTTTCTCAATGCCTTTTTCTTTTCTTTTCTTTTTTCCCTTGCTTTCCCCCACAATCCACTTCCCTTTTTCCTTCCCTAATTTCCCTAATATTTGCTTTTGTATTCTTTTTGTATGTCATATTATAAGTTAATAAAACTATAAATACTGGAATCTGGTTGGCATAGAGCTCAGGAACACCCTGTGGTAAAGTCCTTTTTCTGAACCACTTTAGGAATAACTGCATATCTGCGAAGACTCCATCACGTGCACAGCCCTAGAGAGATTAGAGATTAGAATTGATTCCCTTGTGCCCGCAGCATTCCAACCCATCTATAAAATAGGTAGAGTTTATCTTGAGTTGGGGCCAAGCTTATGCTATCTGTTCCCTTCCCTTGATCACCCTAGTGAACATTTAGTACCGTGTTTTCCCGAAAATAAGACCCTGTCTTATATTTTTTTGAACCCTGAAATAAGCCCTTGGCCTTATTGCCATGCACTCAAAAGCCGGATTGGGCTTATTATCAGGGGAGGTCTTATTTTGGGGGGAAACAGGGTATTAATCAATCAGAATAAAGCTGGAAGGGACCTTGGAGGTCTTCTAATCTTACCCCCTGCTCAAGCAGGAGACCCTACACCAGTGATGGTTAACCTTTTCAGCACTGAGTGCCAAAACTGGAGCATGCATGCGCGCATGCGCATGCACATGTGTGCGTGCCAGAGGGCCGGAACCCGGAAGAGAGCAGCTGTCCGATGCGCATGCGTGTGATGGAACCCAGAAGAGCAGCTGGCGATGGTACGTGTTCCCACAGAGAGGGCTCTGTGTGCCACCTCTGGCACGCGTGCCATAGGTTTGCCATCACGGCCCTACACCATTTCAGCCAAGTGGCTGTCCAGTCTCTTCTTAAAAACCTCCGGTGTTGGAGCACCCACAACTTCTGGTGGCAAGCTGTTCCACGGTTTAATTGTCCTCACTGTTAGAAAGTTTCTCCTTAATTCCAGGTTGCTGCTCTCCTTGATTAGTTTCCATCCACTGTTTCTTGTCCTGCCCTCTTGGTGATTAGCAAAGGTTAAATAGAAACAACCTATGAAACAAGAGACTGTGCACCATAAAATACACTCAGGTGCAACTGAGCAAAGCGGCCGTTCATTTGGGATGCAATGAAGGAGGCAGGTTTAATTCCAAGTGGAATGACTGTAAACAAATGATTGAGAAAGGCATCTCTCTTCCTTTCAGAAAGATTAAATTGGGATATAAAGGAGGCAATAGAGATTTCATGACAACCAAATTACAGGTAGCCCTCAACTTACCACCGCCACTGAGCCCGACATTTCTGTTGGTAAGCGAAACATTTGTTAAGCGAGTTCTGCCTTGTTTTACGACCTTTCTTGCCACAGCTGCTAAGTGAATTGCTGCGGTTTTTAAATTAGTAGACGGTTGTTAAGTGAATCTGGCTTCCCCGTTGACTTGGCTTGTTAGAAGGTCGCAAAAGGGGATCCCGTGCCCTCGGGACACTGCAACCATCATAAATACGAGTCAGTTGCCAAGCGTCTGAATTTTGATCACGTGACTGTGGGGAAGCCGCAACAGTCTTATGTGTGAAAAACAGTCCTAAGTACCTTTTTTCAGTGCCGTTGTAACTTTGAACAGTCACTAAATGAACTGTTGCAAGTCGAGGAGTGCCTGTACAAAAAGCAGCAAGAATGGATCCCACTTCCTTCCTAGCCCCCTCCCCTAACCCCCCCAACTCTCCAGCAACTACAACTCAAATCTCATCCGAGGATGATGATAGTCTTGTCAAAAGGAGACGCTTGTTATCTACACAAACATCCTCGTGTCCTAAATGGATTCGCGGGGGGGGGGGGGGAAACAGCTGCTTCTCCCCCATGCCTTTCCAGCTTGATGAGGTTAATAATAACTTTGAATGCGTATGTACGGCATTAGCTTTCCGAGTAACATGCATAATTCAACATCCCCTAAAGTACAGCTAAGCTTTGAGGAAGCAAACTTCCCTTAATGTAACTGGGCAGAGATCCAGCTTTTACCAGCTGCCGAGGCTTGATGTACAATTTTTGGTTAAGTGAATAATTTATCACGCATATTATCTGTGGTGGATCACATCCCCACACAGTCTGTAGGGCCTTACATAGGGCTCTCGAGATGGCAGAACATTGGCATGTGTTTTATGGGCCACTACGGTAGTAGCTGGATACCCGTGCTTCGCTACGAAACTATGTGATCGGGCTTGATAAATTGACAGTTAAAGCTTGAAAATTAATGAGTAGTTATGGATCGGGCTTGATACATTGACACTTAAAGCTTGAAAATTTATGTAGAATGTGTAACTCCTTAGCATCAGAGCGTGTTAATATAAGGCAACTGGCAGTTGGAACAGAGTTCTTTTCAGGTGGGGAGGGGGAGTAGAATGTCTAAACTCCCAGCCTGCAGGCTGGATGAGTCACGCGTTGGCCACACCCATGTCTGGTTTTGCAAAGGGGTAGCATCAGAGCGTGTTAATAGAATAGAATAGAATAGAATAGAATAGAAT
>QLTV01003660.1:147322-152322 GCA_003457575.1 Thermophis baileyi
TTTTTATTGGCCAAGTGTGATTGGACACACAAGGAATTTGTCTTGGTGCATATGCTCTCAGTGTACATAAAAGAAAAGATATGTTCATCAAGAATCATAAGGTACAACACTTAATGATAGTCTGGGTACAAATAAGCAATCAATCATATTAGGAACCAGTCAATGTAAATCGTAAGGATACAATATAATATTGTAATATAAGGCAACTGGCAGTTGGAACAGAGTTCTTTTCAGGTGGGGAGGGGGAGTAGAATGTCCCAGCCCGTAGGCCAGATGAGTCACGCGCTGGCCACACCCACACCTGGTTTAGCGAAGGGGTAGCATCAGAGCATGTTTATATAAGGCAACTGGCAGTTGGAACAGAGTTCTTTTCAGGTGGGGAGGGGGAGTAGAACGTCTAACTCCTTAGCAGCAGAGTGTGTTAATAATAATATAAGAAATAACTAATGATCTGATGGTCATTTTGAAAAATCCTTTCTTAGTGAGCACCTAGAAGCCAAGAGGAACTTAGGTGCCAAGTTTCAAGTTTGTAGGCTTTACGGTTCTGGAGATTTCGTGATGATGCATGAGTGGTATTTCGCTTTTATATATATAGATTACCATTTCCAACTCTCTTATGGTATGCCTAGTCTAGTGAAAAGAAGAACTAGGGGTGTTGGGATAGCGGTGTCCAATATCTGAGGGGCTGCCACAAAGAAGCGGGGGTCAACTTATTTTCCAAAGCACCTGAAGGCAGGACAAGAAGCAACAGATGGAAACTAATCAAGGAGAGAAGCAACCTGGAATGAAGGAGAAATTTCCTGGCCATGAGAACAATTAACCAGTGGAACAGCTTGCCTTCAGAAGTTGTGGGTGCTTCGTCACTGGAGGTTTTTAAGAAGGGACTAGACAACCATTTGTCTAAAATGGTATAGGGTCAAGTCTCCTGCTTGGGTTGGACTAGAAGACCTCCAACGTCCCTTCCAACTCTGTTATTCTGTTATACCGTTAAAGGTTCTGCCAGCCCATGCTAACCATGATGGAAGGGCTTCATTGAAGAGTGGGGATGACAATCCTTACAGGAATAGGCTAGTCCAGCTCTTGGAAGTAATTCCAATACAGGCGTGTTACAACCTTGGGACATTGAAGTCATGGACTTCCCATTCCACTAAAAAGTTGCCATTGAATCATAATTGATTTGGTATAATGGAATGTGTGGATGACCTTGGGGCAGAGGTGGGTTCCTGCTGGTTCGGACTGGCTCTATAGAACCAGTAGCAGAATTTTCCCCCACTCGGCGAACCGGCAGCGAAGGCCGGCTGGATACGCCCCCAAACCAGCTCTCTCGGCAGCACCATAGGTGCCGCCATCTTGTTTTTTGCTTCTGCGCATGCGCAGAAGCTATTTTTTTTGCTTCTGCGCATGCACAGAAGCTTGGTTTTTAGCACTTAGCACCCACCCCTTCCTTGGGGGAGGAAGGGAAGAGATGCTGCCTAGGAGACCATCAGAGGGGTCTAGCACAATTCACCACAGCAAACTCGCCACAGCCAATTTGCCATGGGAGAACTCGCTGCGGGACAAGAGTTAAACTAATATCGAAAAAATGGTGGAATAGAATCATTAAAGAAAGCATGCAAAAGGAGGGACAAAATGAACGGTGAATGACAAAAATTAAAATTATTTTAAAAATTATTTTAAATCAGTAAATTGAATTGTTGAATTGTCCCATGGGCGAGTTGGACATAGCAAGTTGTCCCGCAGTGAGTTGGTTGTGGCGAGTTGATCGTGGCGAGTTGGCCACAGTGAGTTGGCTGTGGCAAGTTGTCCCATTCTGCCATCAGAGAAGAGAGGGAGAAGCCCTCAGTTGCTTAACAGTCAGAGGAAGAAACTTAGGAAAAATCCTCCCTAATAGATCAAGAAAGGCTGAGCACCAAAGAACTGAGGCCTTTGAACTATGGTGCTGGAGAAGACTCCTGCGAGTCCCTTGGACTGCAAGGCAATCAAACCGGTCAGTCCTAGAGGAGATCAACCCTGACAGCTCTTTAGGCCAGATCCTGAAGATGAAACTCAAATACTTTGGCCACCTGATGAGAAGGAAGGACTCACTGGAGAAGAGCCTAATGCTGGGAACGATTGAGGGCAAAAGAAGAAGGGGGCGGCAGAGAATGAGGTGGCTGGATGGAGTCACTGAAGCAGTAGGCATGACTTTAAATGGACTCCAGCAGGGGTGGGTTCCTCCCGGTTTGTACTGGGTCGCCCGAACCGGTAGCGAGCCGCTGGTGATGTCACAATGGCGTCATTGACCCACTTTGGTCGGTGCCAGTCTGTGGGCGCCACCATTTTTTTCTGAGGATTTTTGGCGAATTTTTGAAGTTTTGTGCCGTTTGTGCTCTGCTGCTGCTTTGGAAATGGCCCGCCCGCCCGCCCCCAGGTATATGCTGACCTTTATTCACCCAAAGCACACTTAACCCGAAGCACAGCTGTGTTTCGGGCTGATTATAGTGACTGAGCATGCGCGGAAGCAGAATTGCACCGGGGGAACGCGCGCGCGCAACGTCGCATGCACACCGGTGGTGAAGGTAAGTGGAACCCACCCCTGAGCCACGCCCATAGAGTGGTAGTAGAAATTTTTGGAACCCACCCCTGGACTCCAGAGGATGGTAGAGGACAGGAAGGCCTGGAGGAACATTGTCCATGGGGTCGCGATGGGTCGGACACGACTTTGCGACTAACAACAACAAATGGATCAAGCAGTTAAAAGCGGTAGCAGGAAATCTGGGCCTTCAGACTTGCGAGAGTCTGTTAATATAGCCTTACAATAATGTAGAATTAGTCCATTTAATCCTGTTTCCTGTCCAGTCTACTTGATAAGGATGATATCAATCAACTTCCCACTGTATAAGATGGGACAGAGGAAAATTCTAAGAAGCTTTTAAGATTCTGTTATCATGCTCTACAACAATGGACCAGCTTGCCTCCAGAAGTTCTGGGTGCCCCATCACTGGAGGCTTTTAAAAAGAGACTGGACAGCCACTTGTCTGAAATTGTATAGGGTCTCCTGCTTGAGAAAGGGGTTGGACTAGAAGACCTCCAAGGTCCCTTCCAACTCTGTTATTCTTTTACAGTAAAGTAGCTTTACTTGCACTGATCTGACCTACTCCAAGGAGTAAGAGTAGGAATGCTCCTTTGTTTAAGATACCCCATTCAACTGGTTGGGGAATTCAAGTCATCCAAGTGGTAATTTGCAAAATCTATCAAACATTCCTTGATTTGATATGGTTGGGAATTGATAGCGTTGCTTCCCAAAGTCCACGCCTTTGAATTGGTCCAAAATAAGCTAAGCTACTTCGCCAAATATTGAGAAATCGCTAGGCATATTCTGAGTCTGGAATCATTTTATGTGCTTGAAGGTAGGGAATAACCCTCTGTCCAACCTCATGAGCTATTTTTATCCTCTTTCCCCCATAGATCTTCAGCTCTCTCCCCCTCCAAACTTCCCTTTTCTCTTTCCCTTCTCAAATCTGTTCATTCCACATTTTTCCCCCCTAAACAATGTCAGAGCAGCAACTTTGAGAGAGAGAGGAAAGAGAGAAACCTTCTGTCCATCACCTTAGCCGGGAATCAATGAAAGCTGTGGTTGATAACTCTGTTTGAGATTTTGGATACAATCCTCACTCAATTATCCCAAAACAATGTTGTCAGGTGAGCTTTCTGAATTTTCTTCACTGGGAAGATGAGCCATCAAAGAAACATGACTCAAAGAACAAGTCTGACATCTGGTGGTAGATTTTTCAGATGTTGCCTTGGTTAGAATAATTGAAACACGGTCATTCCCAGATTCGAAGAACTAGCTTTTTCTTCTTTCCTTGATCACCATGGGTGGAAGTTGGCAGGCTATGAACTTTGGAGAGTGAGAAGCTATTAAGCGACTTTTTGATCCTTTTTGAACACATCATTTAGAGATGAGTCCCATAGACTGTGGCAGACATTGGTTCATTTTAAAGAAATGAAGTAAGTAGAGTCTGTCAACTGACCAGTTGGCGAATCCAGAAAAAGAAACTCCTGGGACATATTTTTACCAAGAGTATAAAACTTTACTGAATAGATATTTAGGGCAAAATATAATAGAAAGATAAAGTATTTGAAATTACATATATTAACGGCAGCAAGGATTGCCTTTGCGCAGTATTGGAAGAAAGATAGTATACCGCCAGAGGGATTAGTAATTCAAAAAATATTTGATTGCGCAGAAATGGATAAAGTCACATTAGAGTTAAAGGGAAAGGATGATTCGGAATATCATGCGGTATGGGAGAAATGGTATGAATGGATAGATGATAGAAATAAGAAATGGAAATGTATATAACAGAATGTTTGGAAATAGAATGTATAGAATGTATTGAATATTGATCTTAGTTGTATGAATAATGTCACAGATCTGTTAAATATGTATGAGAGATATGTAAAGAGAAAACTGCAATAAAAAAAAACTTTACTGAATAAATCCACATTGGCACAGAAGAAACGAAGCCAGCTCTGGGTTTCCCGCGCAAAAGCAAGCATAGTTAATTCCCCCTTTTCCCTGCGGGCCACCCACAGTCCAATACATCCACCAATCGCTTCTGTTCATTTTGTTATGGGAAACAGCCAGCTACGCAGGGACATCTGCTCGGGGTGTCCTTGAGATGCCAGCAATGTCTCACGGAAGCCTACGGATGCTTGAATACCATTCTCCCACCCTTGCAATCCATCAAGTCAAGTTGTGAGCGAAGAAAGAATGTAGGTGAAAGACTGCGAATCAGTCTTGACAAGTCAGCTTTGGCTAACACTAGGATGAAGCACCCACATGAGAAACCCAGGACTGTGAACTTGTCAGCCATACCAAGCAGACAAGACAGGAAACATGACCGGTGGAGCTAATTCCGCTTTACTGTGAGGCAGTGGTGAAATCCATTTTTTTTTACTACTGGTTCTGTGGGCGTGGCTTGGTGGGCGTGGTGTGGCTTGGTGGGTGTGGCTTG
>QLTV01003660.1:154822-161220 GCA_003457575.1 Thermophis baileyi
TCCATCCATTGCTTGAAGACCACCAGCAAATGGATGAATTCAGTTAGAGTGAGGATGATGCACTGTTGGAAGATCTAAAGGACCAGGTTAGGGATCAGATCATCACGGAGAAAACCTACCTGTGTGGTTGCTAGGAATCAGCACTGGCTTGAAGGCATATGATCACTCAATTCCCTCACCCAATCAATCAATGAAAAGACTTGGATCTTTGGAAGAGGCTCTAATGCTGGCATAGGTAGAAGGAAAGAGAAGAAGACAATCAGTAGCAAGGTGGATAGATGTAGTTACAGTAGGGATGGGTGCTCTGTTAGAAGACTTGAAGACCAGGTTAGGGGCAGAACCTCATGAGAAAATTTATATGGTCATTAAGAACTGACCATAGGAATAGATGGATATAAGAATGTTTAAGTTAAAAACAATAGCCTTAAATATGGAAAATGTAGAATTGAGAAAGAAATTCCAATATTGTAAAGCTGAATGTTTTGTTTTTTAGATGTGAAAAACTTCAATAAAAAGTATTTTTAAATCCAGAGAGAGGGCAATGCCAGCCCTCAAAAAAGAAAAGAAAAGAAAAGAAAAGAAAAAAAAAGAAAAGAAAAGAAAAGAAAAGAAAAGAAAAGAAAAGAAAAGAAAAGAAAAGAAAAGAAAAGAACTGACCCTAACTTATTGGGAGAAGATGATCTCATGTAGGTTAATTAAAGAGAAGCATGATGAAATGTTCCCATGGGTCCATTAACTGTTCATTGCGCTAACCTATATTTTTAGAACAGGGAAAAAATATCCCTGGAGGCTAAAACCTACGATGAACTGTTACAGAAAGTGGGCATGGCTAGTCTAGTGAAGAGAAGGACCAGGGGAGACATGACAGCAGTCTTCCAATATTTGAGGGGCTGCCACAGAGAGGAGGGGGTCAAGCTATTTTCCAAAGCACCCAAAGGCCAGACAAGGAATAACAGATGGAAACTGATCAAGGAGAGATTCAACCTGGAAATAAGGAGGAATTTTCTGACAGTGAGAGCAATCAACCCATGGAACAGAAGTTGCCTTCAGAAGTTGTGGGAGCTTCATCACTGGAGGCTTTCAAGAAGAGACTGAACTGCCATCTGTCAGAAATGGTGTAGGGTCTCCTGCTTGGGTAAGGGGTTGGACTAGATGACCTACAAGTTCCCTTCCAACTCTGTTAATCTGTATCTGTATATCCCAAGGACCTCCCGAATCTAAACAACAACCCAGAATCAAAAATGGTCCAAAACTGGTGTTGGCTCCCTTTAAGAGCATCCGTCTTCTTGTTGCCTTTATTTTCCAACTCAAAACACCACAAGCTGCATTCCCTTTTCTTGTAGTGGTGAATTTTTGGCAATTTCAGGATCAGTTGGAAAGTTTCAATTTAAAAAGAGCAAGCCAAGCAAAACATAAGCAGAAGGATTAGCCTCAGCCACTAGATGGAAGTGTTGTCACGCAAACACAATTTGGCTCGCGATTCTTATTTCTCTTTCCATCCTGCAGGATTTTCTAAAACCAACTTCTAGACCAAAACACGATCCTTTTTCTATGTTTGAAGTCCCATCAAAGTGGGGGCTAGGACTGGACAAAAGACTCTTGATTTGGGCACTGATTCTTTTGAGAGTTTGATCCTCTTGCTGTTATTTTATTATGATGCTTCATATATAACCCCGGCAGTAGTGGGTTCTAAATCTCGTCGCTACCAGTTCGTGCGCGTGTGTGACACTTCTGCGCAGAACCTCTTGCCGTCGCCGCTACCAGTTTGCCGAACCGGGCCGAACCGGGAGCAACCCACCGCTGAATCCCGGGCTGTAAAAAAAAGTAACAATTGCAACCACATAGCAGCATTTCATGAGAATAGAGTTTTGAGGCTAGATTGCAGAAAAGTCTAGCTTTCAAGGAAAAGCACCACAGTTTGAGAGCTGGTATGATGCAGTGGTTAAAGATCCTGGACTAGAAACTTGGAGAACATGAGTTCTAGTCCTGCTTTAGGCATGGAACCAAGTGAAGAGGATATTTGTAGCTCAAGATTTGAACTGTGGGGTCCTTGGTGCTTTCTGAGCTTGGTGGTTTTCTTGCAGACGTTTCATGACCCAATTAGGTAACATCATCAGTGCTATCTGGTTCAGGTCAGGAAATATCTGCAAGAAAGCCACCAAGCTCAGAGAGCACCAAGGACCCCTCGTTTCAACCCTGAGCTACAAATATTCTCCTTTATTGACTCCACAATCGATTCTCGTGCTAGTCATACCACCTCAGGATTGGCCAAGCCCGTGTTGTAGTGGCACATTTAACAGATTAATAGAGTTGGAAGGAACCTTGCAGGTCATCTAGTCCAACCCCCTGCCCAAGCAGGAGACCCTACATCTGCCTCTACCTAGGATCGAATTCACAACCCCCTGATTGTGAGGCGAGAGCTCCACCTCTAAGCCACAGTGCTGTTTCTACCATCCTTCCAATCTCTGCAAAGGAAACTGGGAGCAGAGCCCAGAACAGTTTCCCAATTCTCACATCTCCTAAAGCCGTTAGATGTTCTTCTCTGCTTATTTTCTAGCATAATCTACCATTCACTGAAATAAACACACCTGCTCTTTTTGAAAGAAAAAAAGAAAGGATCTGTTTTTAAATTTTGTTTTTCAGGAGAGAAGGTCCAACTCATTTTCTATCTCCAATCAAGGTTTTCTTTCTTTCTTTCTTTCTTTCTTTCTTTCTTTCTTTCTTTCTTTCTTTCTTTCTTTCTTTCTTTCTTTCTTTCTTTCTTTCTTTCTCTCTCTCTCTCTTTCTTTCTTTCTTCCTTTCTTGCTTTTTCACTTTCTCTCTCCCTTTTCTCTCTTTCTTTCTTCCTTCCTTTCTCTCTTTCTCTCTTTCTCTTTCTCTTTCTTTTCCTTCCTTCCTTCCTTCCTTCCTTCCTTCCTTCATTCATTCATTCATTCATTCTTTCCTTCTCTCTCTTTCTCTCCCTCCCTCCCTCCCCTCTCTCTCTTTCTTTTTGAATTCACATTTCCCTTGAGCTGGCATTAGGGAGAAAATTGTCCTGCCTGATTAAAATGTGAGGCTTGCATATTTTTAGAAAAGGTACCCTGAAAAAATTAATATACCCAGAGGCACATTAATCTCGCTGTGTAATCCAGAGTTCTCCTCCCTATATATTCACCACCTGCCTAAATATCATTTCGATGAGTACCGACTGATGAAATGCAAGCTCAAAAGAAATTTCTCTCTCCATCTCTCTCTCTTTCTCTCTTTCATGTAGGTACATTTTATTTGCTCACCAAAAAAAGCCTCTTTTGTAGGAATCCTTTGTAAATGAATGTTCACACTGGTGGGTATTCTCTGCTCCATCTGGCTTACCCGTGATTTTAGCTGCTTTTTCACAGCATAATAACCTATAGCGATTTCAGAGGGGTACAATGCATTTTTTATCACTTCCTTTCCACTTGATCTCCTCTCTCTTTGAAACATGCACCAGGAAATTTTTCTTTCATTGCAAACGCTAGGAGATTGATGTTCTGCCATTCACCACTGTCCACTGAAATTTCTAATGTTTGAATCAAAACAGGACTACATTCATAAACCACTCCATTGCTTCATTTCAAATCAAGAAATTTATCCATGTAGTGTAAAAAAGGGAAAGGAGTCCCTGCGGATTTTACTCCACTAGTTGCTGACTCTAGGAGGTGTTGCTCATCTTCGTTTCAAGGCCAGCGCTGTCCGAAGACATTTCCACGGTCATGTGGCCAGCATGACATCACAGAGTGCTGTTACCTTCCCACCAAAGTGGTACCTATTTATCTACTCACATTTGCATGCTTTTGAACTGCTAGGTTGGCAGGAGACGAGGCGAGGACGGGAGCTCACCCCGTCGTGTGGAACTCGGGTCTCGAACCTGGGCTGCCGACTTTCCAGCTGACATGTATCATACTACCCACATAGTATGGCTGTAGTATTATTATTTATCCCTCTTGTTGTCTTTTTTGCTACCCCCCCTTATTGGTATTATGATGATGGTGATCATTATTCTGTTGCTTTTCATGTACACTGAGAGCTTCTGCACCAGAGATAAAGTCCTTGTGTCTAATCACACTTGACCAAATAAAGCTATTCTGTTCTGTTCTGTTCTGTTCTGTTCTGTTCATTCTTATTCTATTCTATTTCTATTCATTCTTGTTCTTGTTCTTGTTCTTGTTCTTGTTCTGTTCATTCTTATTCTTATTCTATTTCTATTCATTCCTCTTCTGTTCTCTTCTCTTCTCTTCTCTTCTCTTCTCTTCTCTTCTCTTCTCTCCTCTCCTCTCCTCTCCTCCCCTCCCCTCCCCTCCCCTCCCCTCCCCTCTCCTCTCCTCTCCTCTCCTCTCCTCTCCTCTCCCCTTCCATTCCTATTATTCCTATTATTCCTATTATTCCTATTATTCCTATTATTCCTATTATTCCTATTCCATTCCATTCTTCTGTTGCTTCGCTTGTACACTGAGAGCTTTTGCACCGGAGGCAAGTTCCTCGTGTGTCTAATCCCACTTGGCCAAATAAAGTATTCAGTTCCAACCAAGACTGTCTGACATGTTTGAGACACTGAAGTTAAATGCCATTTCACACAACAATAAGTCTCTTGTGTTATCAGGTGTGTCGTGCTGATTTGTGAGCGCAAGCTGTGGATTTGAATGCACGAATGAGTTGGTATGGATCAAACACCATGCCTTCCTAAGCTATACAGGTAGTCCTCAACTTACAACAATTCATTTAGTGACCGATCAAAGTTACAACAGCACAGACAAAAGGGTCTTATGACTGGCCTTCACATTATGACCATCTCAGCATTCCCACCATCTTGTGATCAAAATTGGGGCACATAGCAACTGGCATATATTTATGATGTCTAACATTGGTTGCAAATGAAGATGGAATGATTAGAACAAGAAATCTCCATTCTGACTCATTTCCATTTTCTTCTCCCATTCTTGAGAGCCCTTCTCATCATCTTCAGCAATCATCAGTTGGATGAATGGCAACACAGTTGTGACTTATGTATGAAAACATGCCAAACCAAGCCAATGCCATCTTCCTTTCTTGAGAAGGATAGTCCAATAAACTCCAGAGTTTCCACATTGATTACAGGTAGTTATTGACTTACAACAGTTCATATTGTGTCCGTTTGAAGTTACAACAGCACTAAAAAAAGTGCCTTAGGACCATTTTTCACACTTACGACCATTGCAGCATCCCCATAGTCACGTGACCAAAATTCAGAGGCTTGGCAACTGACTCATATTTATGACAGTTGCAGGGTCATGCAATCCCCTTTTGCGACCTTCTGACAATCAACGTCAACGGGGAAGCCAGATTCACTTAACAACCATGTTACTAATTGAGCACTGCAGTGATTCACTTAACAACTGTGGCTTCTGTTTTCTCCCAGACAGTTCCTTATTTCTTCCCTCGATGTATATCAAGCATGCCAGATCCCACCCTCCTCTTTCTCACTTCAAGAAACAGAACATGCTCCAAATCCCTTGGATTTCTTGGTTCTTCTTCCCGGCTTCATTCTTATTGCAGTCACAAGCTCAAGGGTATAAAGGAGACTGAAGAGCATAGATAAATAAATTGATTAGCCTTCACCGCCATCTGCCCTGCACAAAGCAGCAAAATGTAATTGAAAAGGTTTTTTTTTAATCGCTAAATCAACCTAAGGAGATAAGAACCAATAGAGTTTTGGATGGCTGAAGTCAGAGGAAAGCTTTGTGGGAGAAACACGTGGAGACAGTCTATTCTTCCATCTTGACAGAAGACCAGTTCTTGTCTATTCTCCTTGTACAACCTTGGATCTGTTGATTGCTCTGTACCCTGGTTTCTCCCTGGTTTGAAAAAAGAGAGAGAGAAAATGCATTTATTTATGTCTCTTATTTGCTTAGATAGGATCTACACCCTCATTTTCTTTCTGTCAAGGACGGAAGGCAGAAGGGGTGAGCACATCCAGTATTCCTATGTCTTTATTCAACCCAGGACAGTCCAAATGTTTTAGTTGCCAATAAAACCTTACCTGGAGTTTGGCGTCTTAAAATCAAGATAGAGAAAAAGAAGCATTTCTTAACTCGTGGTTAATTCGTGTCTTTAGATGACCACTTTTCTAAATGTTTTTGTTCAATAGGAATGGAGTTCAGTTCACTTGGTTTTAGGTCTTGAAAATGAGATTTAATTGATGCTTGGGGCAACCAGAGCGTGTAGTTTTATAATTTGATATGGTCAAATTACTAAATCAATGTAGATTCTGTTCTATTCTATTCTATTCTATTCTATTCTATTCTATTCTATTCTATTCTATTCTATTCTATTCTATTCTATATTCTATATTCTATATTCTATATTCTATATTCTATATTCTATATTCTATATTCTATATT
>QLTV01003660.1:183410-200120 GCA_003457575.1 Thermophis baileyi
TCCTTCCATCTTTCCCAGGTTGGTAAAATCAGGACCCCAGATTGTTGGGGGCAATAGGCTGACTCTGTAAACCGCTTAGACACGGCTGTAAAGCACTTAGAGAGGGCTGTAAAGCATTGTGAAGCAGTATACATAAGTCTATGTGCTATTACTAGTGCTATTGCTCTTTCTTTACCCCTTCCTTCCTCCCTCCCTCCTCCCTTCCTTCCTGCACAGTGGTTAGAATGCAGTATTGCAGGCTGACTCTGCCCAATGCCAAGAGTTCGATCCTGACCGGCTGAAAGTTGACTTCCGAAGTTGGTAAAATGAGGACCCAGATTGTTGGGGACAAGAGGCTGACTCTGTAAAACTGCTTAGAGAGGGCTGTACAGCACTGTGAAGTGGTATATAAGTCTAAGGGCTATTGCTATGCTAGTTTTCAGCAAAACTGTGCCCATAACAAACCACTGATTTGCTTAATGACCATTGCAAAAAAGGTCAGATTGGTCACATAACCGACCCATATTACGACTATCACAATTTATGACCGTGAGGGGCAGGCTCTATTATGGTCATAACTCGAGGACTATCTGTATGGCTTTTCAATAAGGATTTTTTTTTATGCTATCCTTTCCTTTCACAAAATACCCTTCTTAGAGCATTCAGAATTTCTTTTCATTTGGTTTTCCTCAAGTTGAAAACTCCTGAAACAGCCTTTAAGCTTAATTCATCCTTTGAGGAATGAAGAATCTGACCAACTAACAGTCAAAGGAAATTACTTTACTTTTTTTTAATTGTCATTGCACATGGTACAACGAGATTAAATGCCGTCTTCAGTGTACATTATAACTAAAAAAAAATAAAAACACAAACATACATCTTTTACATTCTGTATAATTGAAATTGAAAACCCGATATTGCACTATACCGTAGAATTCAATGTGGTTATTGCCCTGGGATAGAAGCTGTTTTTCAGCCATTTTTAGCGGGAGATAAGAAGGAATTCAAGGTGGGCTGGACTTGGATGTCTTCCAGGCTTGCAGGGACTCGTGACTTAGGATGTGTTTGACCCAGAGGTGGGTTCCTCCCGGTTCGGACTGGTTCTATAGAACCGGTAGTAACTTGGCGGCCTGGGTCACTAGAACCGGCAGCGACCCAGGCCTGCCACGCCCCTGAACTGGTTCTTTCAGCGGCGCCATCTTGTTTTTTTGCTTCTGCACATGCGCAGAAGCTTTTTTAAAGCACTGGGCATGTGCGAAGCGCTCATGCGCCCCCGCGCGACACGTCACTGAGCGAACCAGCAGCGAAGAAAAGCAGAACCCACCCCTGGTTTGACCCCTCCTTCGTGCTCAGCCTGGTCATTTCCTACATCACAAATATTAATCTTCTTATAAATCACATCCTAATTTTTATTGTGTTTTGGGAACAAGCAGCCCGTTCATTTTGCATTTGGCTTGCTTCTTCCCCCCCACTCTCCAAAGACTGAGGTCTCTGCGGTGAAGAAACCTGTTCCTGACAAGTCCCTGCTTTTTATTGGAAATGATGTGGAGAAATGAAGCAAGCTGAGCCACTTTTGCTGCTTTAGAGGAACCCAGCAAAGCATTAAGACAGTGGCAGGTCAAATGGAAAGAGGAAATATCTAATGCAGCTCTGTCATCTGAAGGGAAAGCAAAGGACACCCAGAGCCAAATGCAATTGAAGCGGAAAGGACAGGAGTCAAAATACAGGCCTATTGCTTCTATCTTTTCAAAATCAGTTTTTTAGGTTAATGCCAGGAGGCCCAGGTTTGGAAGGAGAAGGAAAGGAGGGAGGGAGGGAGGGAGGAAGGGAGGGAGGCAGGGAAGGAGGGAAGAAGGAAGGACAATGGAGGGAGGGAGGGAAAGAAGGAAGGAGATGGGAATGAGAGGAAGGAAAGGAAGGACAAAGGGAGGGAGGGAGGCAAGGAAGGAAGAAGGATAAAGGGAGGGAAGAGGGGAGAAAAAAGAGGAAGGACAGATGGAGGGAGGGAGGGAAGGAAGGAAGGAGATGGGAATGAGAGGAAGGAAAGACAAATGGAGGGAGGGAAGGAAGGAAGGAAGGAGGAAGGATAAAGGGAGGGAAGAGGGGAGAAAGAAAAAGGACAGATGGAGGGAGGGAGGGAAGGAAGGAAGGAAGGAGATGGGAATGAGAGGAAGGAAAGGACAAAGGGAGGGAGGGAGGCAAGGAAGGAGGAAGGATAAAGGGAGGGAAGAGGTGAGAAAAAAGAGGAAGGACAGATGGAGGGAGGGAGGGAGGGAAGGAAGGAAGGAGATGGGAATGAGAGGAAGGAAAGAAGGAAAGACAAATGGAGGGAGGGAAGGAAGGAAGGAGGAAGGATAAAGGGAGGGAAGAGGGGAGAAAGAAAGAGAGGAAGGACAG
The DNA here is from genome assembly GCA_003457575.1 of Thermophis baileyi. Lineage (NCBI taxonomy): Eukaryota > Metazoa > Chordata > Lepidosauria > Squamata > Dipsadidae > Thermophis > Thermophis baileyi. The sequence goes on from QLTV01003660.1 coordinate 185,787, forward strand.
GAAGGGAGGGAGGGAGAGAAGGAAGGAAGGAACAAAGGAAGGAAAGAACAAAGGAAGGAAGGAGATGGGAATGAGAGGAAGGAAGGAAAAAGGAGGAAGGGAGGGAGGGAGGGAAGAAGGAAAGGAGGGAAAGAAGGACAAAGGGAGGGAAGGAAGGAGGGAACGAACAAAGGATGGAAGGAAAGAAAGAAGGAAAGAAAGGAAGGAAGGAGAGAGGTCAGAGGACCACAAATCTGTGCTAGGCCTAATTATACTGGATTTTCTAATCACTGAAGAATACCAAGTAGAGGGAGAAATTGCCACATGCCTTTGTTTCCTTTTAGAAATAGCTTTGTTAACGTTAATGTTGATTCAGCTAACCAGTCTTCCACCCTCTTTCTGCCAACTCTGGTTTGGCAGCACCATTCACATCCGATGATTTCCACTGCTATCCTGTGAACATCTGTTACATTTTGCAGCTCAGAGCCCCTAAATTAGCCCTCTTTTTCTTTTCCAAGGGCTGCTATTGCCTTGACTTCCTTTTGTTCCATGCCACACACGCGCTCGGTGCGAGATAAAATATATACGCTTTGAAGGAGCAACAAGGCAGAATATCATTGGTGCGGAGACCGCTCAAACACAATCAAAATTCTCTTTTGTGCAGAAGGCAGTTCTACATTTCTCAAAGCAAAAAAAAAAAAAAAAAGGAACGGCTATCAATCTGTTAAAAACAGAGAGATGGGGACTGAATGGAGCAAATTAAAAGATGCAGGAAAACTACTTCAGTTTTGGAGTGAAGGTTAGAGTTTTCTGTATTCTGAGTATGCCACGATCCAAGGAAGGCTGGGTTCCAGGATAGCAAGTACCGTACTTCTTACAATTTTTTTTAGAGAGGGATTTGATTGTTCCCTGGACCCTCACTGGATATATTTTCTACTACCTGGACAACTTTACTTTCATTAAAGGAAGCACTGAATCTGGAAACATAGCTCAGTGGTGTTGTAATGGTATGTGGGAAACACCTTGGGAGATGGGGAAAGAGATGCTGCCTAGAGAGCAGTCAGATAAGGGACTGCTTAGCCCACAGATGGATAATGGGCAAGGTAAGAAACTCAGAAGGGACCCTCCCTAGTTTCGTGGGCTGTAAAGGAGAGGGCTGTAATGGCATGTGAGAAAGACCTTTGGAGACAAGTAGAAGAAAAGCTCCCTAGGGAATGATAAGATAAAAGACAGCATAGCCCACAGCTGCATAACGGGTGGAGAAGGACATTCAGACACCCTCCCTAGTCTCTTGGGCTGTAATGGTATGTGAGAAAGATCTCGGGAAATGACGAGAAGAGATGCTCTCTAGGAAACAGTCAGATAAGAGACTGCTTAGCCCACAGCTGCATAATGGGTGGAGAAAGACCCTCCGAAGAGACCCTCCCTGTTTTCTCATCCTGTAAAGGAGATGGCTATAATGGTATGCGGGAAAGACTTTGAGAGTCGGGGCAAAGAGATGCAGCCAAGGGAAGGGTCAGATCAGAGACTGCTTAGCCCTCAGCTGCATAGTGGGTGGAGAAAGACACTCCAAAGGGACCCTCCCTAGTTTCTCATCCTGTAAAGGAGGCAGCTGTAATGGTATGCGACAAAGAGCTTGTGAGATGGGGGAAGAGATGCTGCCTAGGAAAGAGTCAGATAAGAGACAGCATAGCCCAGAGCTGTATAGTGGATGGAGTAGGAGGCTGAGAAGGGACCCTCCCTAGTTTCTCAGACTGTAAGAGACAGCGAAAGAATTGTACTTTCAGACTTGCAAGATTCTGTTAATGTAGCTTTACAATACAGTAGAATTAGCTCATCTGGTTGTGTTTCCTGCGTGGTCTACTGAATAAGGATGACATCAATCTTGCAAGTCTGAAAGTACAAATCTCCCACCATCTCCTTTACAGCCGGAAAAACTAGGGATGGTCTCTACTGAGCCTCTTGCTCAGTATGGCCCTATGGCCCTTATGTAGCTGTGGGCTATGCTGTCTCTTATCTGACTGTTCCCTAGGCAGCATCTCTTCCTCCTGTCTCTCAAGGACTTTCCCACATTCCATAATTGATAGTCAGCTGTTGTCCGGTAGTTGGTGTTTCATTCGGACAGCAGAGGTGGGTTCCTTCTGGTTTGCACCGGTTCTATCAATCGCTGGTGATGTCATGGATCCAGTTCTGTCAGTGCTGGTCCGTGGACGCCGCCATCTTTTTTTTTTTTTTACTTTTTTGGGGGGGGGAAATTTGGGGAATTTTTTAATATTTTTCTTCTTCTGTGCATGCACAGTAGCCAAGTCCCCAGCACCGCACATGTGCTGCCATCTTGTTTTTGGCTTTTGGGGGGAATTTTTTGTGAATTTTTGCCACTGTGTATGTGCGTGCCGCGGCCACGCAGTGCGCAATGTGCGCGCAGCCACGCAGCGCGGGAGGAAGTGAACCGCAGCGAGGTAAGTTAGAACCCACCCCTGTCAGACAGGTCATAACAGAATGGAGCAGCCTAACAATTCCATGAATGAATGAATGAGATGAAGGCTCCAATCAGCTTGAGGTTCATCCACCCATCCTCTCCTTTAGATGCAGTTGCAATATCAAAATCATTCCCCATAACTGTCAATTATAATTGACAATTATAATGTCAACTGTCAAATGTCAATCATAATTGCTTTTTTTTAAAACGACCTTTGAAACCGCTTCCTCTGGCTTAGAGTTTAACCCAATCGATTGCCTTTTCCCAACAGCTGTTCTGCAGCTTCTCTTCCTCTGCCAAATCTCAGCAACTGGTATCTCACAAGATAAATTCTCCACAGCGAGAAACATTCCTCCCAAATTAAGACTCAAGTGCTTAATTTGGTTTAAAGCAGGAAGCACCTGGATTTTACTGGTATTCACTAAATACTTGGCAGTTCTCCCTTCAATCACTGATCCTGTTGTGAGAAACTCAGAAGCATTTGTTCCGCAGAGATTATTATTTTTATTTATTTATTTAGTTTGTCAAACATGTACAGGATAACAGGTATAAGTATAAACATGGACATGAACACAGGAAATGATTACAAATAAATGGGGACAGTAGGACAGGGACGGTAGGCACGCTGGTGCGCTTATGCACACCCCCCTTTACAGACCTCTTAGGAATGGGGTGAGGTCCATGGTAGACAGTTTGAGGTTGAAGCTGTGAGGGTTTGAGGATGTAACAACCGAGTCAGGTAGAGCATTCCAGGCGTTGACCACTCTGTTGCTGAAGTCGTATTTTCTGCAATCGAGTTTGGAGCGGTTTACCTTGAGTTTGTATTGATTGTTTGCCCGTGTATTGTTGAGGTTGAAGCTGAAGTAGTCGTTGACAGTTTTTTATTTCTAGTCAGAGAGTTCCACCAGTATAAATAATTATTTCTGAGCTGACTGAGTCAGCTTCTTGAGTTCCAAGCAGTGCGTGTGACTTTTGATCATGAAATTGACATGAGGTCTACCCTGGAGCTGGAAAGCTTACCACAACCTTTAAAAAAAACACACCCATTTTCTCCCTCTCTTCCTCCAAGTTTCTTCATGTCAGTTTCCCATTTGCAACTTAGGATAATGATGAGTCCTTCCCTAGCAGAATCAAATGAAGTAAAAAAACCCACCTCCATTATTTTTCTGCACCAAGATGTGTTCTTGACTTAATCTCACACCTACTTCATATCCCTGCAGGGACCATAAATCAATGGAAGCTTAGGTCCTTTAAAAAAAATTAGAAGCCTGACTCTACTAGAGGTGTTCAGCTTTCAAAATCTGATCCTATGTTTTGTTGGCTGCCTTAACGGAATAACAGAGGTGGAAGGGACCTTGGAGGTCTTCTAGTCCAATCCCCTGCTCAAACAGGAGATCCTATACCTGTGATGGTGAACCTATGGCATGCGTGCCAGAGGTGGCACACAGGGCCCTCTCTGTGGACACACATGGCGTCGCCAGCTGGTCTTCGGGTTTCTGGTGTGCGCATGTGCGCCGGCCAGCTGGTCTTCATGCGCCAGAGCACCGGAAACGCGCGTGCCAGCCACCCAGGGGTGGGTTCTGACTTACCTCGCTGCCGGTTCGCTTCCTCCCATGCTGCATGGCGTGGGAGGAAACAGCTTCTGCGCATGCGCAGAAGCAAAAAACAAGATGGCAGTGCCTATGGCACTGCCGAGAGAGCCGGTTCGGGGGCATGTCCAGCCGGCCATCGCTGCCGGTTTAGCGAGCGGGGGGAAATTCCCGCTACCGGTTCTAAAGAACCAGTCCGAACCGGCAGGGACCCACCTCTGCAGCCACCTGGTTTTTGGGTTTCCAGCGCTCCGGTGTGCATGAAGACCAGCTGGCCAGAAACCCGAAGAACAGGTGGCCGGTGCGCATGCTGGTCTTCCGGTTTCCGGTGCTCCAGCGCGCATTCCGGTTTGGGCACTCGGTGCCGAAAAAGTTCGCCATCACTGTCCTATACCATTCCAGACAAATGGCTGTCTTCTTAAAAGCCTCCAGTAATGGAGCACCCATAACTTCTGGAGGCAAGCCATTCCATTGATTAATTGATCTCATTGACAGGAAATTCCTTAGTTGTAGGTTGCAACTCTCCTTGATTAGTTTCTATCCATTATTTCTTGTCTTGCCTTCTGGTGCTTTTGGAGAATAGGGTGACCTCCTCGTCTTTGTGGCAGCACCTCAGATTTTGGAACAATGCTCTCATATCACCCCCTTGTCCTTCTTTTCATTCAGCTAGACATACCCAATTCCTGCAACCGTTCTTCATTGCCTTGGCAAAGAGGTTGCAACAAAACAAATGATCGTGGTGTTGCTTGTGTTGGGCACAAGGCAAGGAAAGAACCAAGAAACAACAATTGGAACTAAGAAATCCACAGCGTTGTGTCTCCCTTTGAGGGAGCCTCCTGAATTTGCCAAAAAAGGCCAACTCAATTTTCTATCATTTCTTCCATGGATGGGAGGATGGGTGCATGGATGGATGGATGGATGGATGGATGGATGGATGGATGGATGGATGGATGGATGGATGACCTTTCCTCTCAGTTGGGTAAATAACACTCCATCTGTAGAGAATCAAGTGTTGGATCTTGAAGCAAATGGGCAAGGATCACTGATATAAGCAAAGAAAGGATAAAAAGGGAAGGGAGAAGGAGAGAGTGGTAAAGAGGGAGGGAGGAAGGAAGGAAAGATGAATAATGGATAAAAGGGGAAGGGAGAGAGGAAGGAAGGAAGGAAGGAAGGAAGGAAGGAAGGAAGGAAGGAAGGAAGGAAGGAAGGAAGGAAGGAAGGAAGGAAGGAAGGAAGGGGAAGGGAGAGAGAGAAAGTGAGGGAAGGGAAGAAAAAGAAAGGGAAGGAAGGAAGGAAGGAAGGAAGGAAAGAAGGAAGGAAGGAAGGAAGGAAGGAAAGAAGGAAGGAAGGAAGGAAGGAAGGAAAGAAGGAAGGAAGGAAGGAAGGAAGGAAGGAAGGAAGGAAGGAAGGAACGAAGGAACGAACGAAGGAAAAGAAGTGAGAATGAAGAGGGGAAATGCAGTGTGGATAAAAAGAAAGAAGAGGGAGAGAAAGAAGGAAAGAAAGGAAAGATGAATGATGGACAAAAGGGGAAGGGAGAGAGAGAAAGTGGTAAAGAGGGAGGGAGGAAAGGAAGGAAGGAAAGAAGGAAGGAAGGAAGGAAAGTAGAATAAAAAGGGAAGAAATGAAGGATAAAAAGGGAAGGAAGAGGGAGAGAGAAAGGATTTTATTTCTTAAGATTACAATATAAAGCTTCCTTTTTTCCACTACCCAACTATTTCCTGACCCTCAAAAGCGAAGTTGCAAGAGCATTTTTGTTGTTGTTGTTCATTTGTTTCACGCAAAAAGCCTACAAGGGCTTCCCCCCCCCAGCCCTAAACATCTCTCTTGCCCTTTTCTGAAATCAAAGGAGTTCATTCAGCCCTCTCTGCCCATCACCTTCCCCAACCCTTCCTCCATTGATGGGGAAGTGTGGAACCAAATGGCCCATGGTCTAATCCAGAAAGACAAGGCAGAGAGAGGAAGGGAGTCAGACAGATGGCGGGAGAAGACAATTTTTGCATTGCTGATGTTGACGTTGCAACTTCGGTGTGTATATAGCGCTCCACTTCAGTGCACAGAACATATGCTTCTCCTTTCCCAAGAGTCAAAAAACATCCCCCTCCTTCTTGTCTGTCCTCTACAACGCTAGAAAATTGGTTTTTTCCCTCTCCCTTCCCCTGAGCTTTCTGTCCTCCAAAATAGCTCCGTATTCTCCTTTCCAATCTTGAGGAAGGCTTCATGGTCTCAGCAGGCCTCATAAACCCCGTGCTGTCGCCATATGACTGCCCAAAGGATCCAAGATTTGGGACCGAGTGACGGCTCTGTTAGAAAAACAAACAGCCTCCTGGTGGAACACCATCGGTTAGCTAGGAGGTTACAGGTAGTCCTCAGAAGAACACAGTCGGAAGGGACCTTGGAGGTCTTCTTGTCCAACCTCCTGCTTAAGCAGGAGACCCCATACCTTTCCAGACAAATGGCTGTCCACTCTCTTCTTAGAAACCTCCAGTGTTGGAGCACCCACAACTTCTGGAGGCAAGTTGTTCCACTGATTAATTGTTGTAATTGTCAGGAGATTTCTCCTGACTTCTAGGTTGCTTCTCTCCTTGATTAGTTTCCATCCATGGCTTCTTGTCCTGCCTTCAAGTGCTTTGGAGAACAGGTTGACCCCCTCTTCTTTGTGGCAGCCTCTCAAATACTGGAACACAGCTACTATGTCACCCCTGGTCCTTCTTTTCTTAAACTAGACAATTCATATGTTTTAGACTCCAGTCTCGTAATCGTCTTTGTTGCTCTTCTCTGCCCACTTTCTAGAGTCTCAACATCTTTTTAAATATCGTGGCGACCAAAGCTGGATGCAATAGTCCAAGTGTGGTCTTACCAAAGCATTGTAACTTACAACGGTTTGTTTAGTGATGGTTCAAGGTTAGAATGGCACTGAAAAAAAGTGACTTTGCACAGTTAACCACCGCTGCAGCATCTCCATGGTCATGTGATCAAAACCCACAGACTTGGCCAGGTTTGAGAGACACTCGCCGATGGTGATTGCTATGAAATAGAGCCTCTTCCCTTCCTTCTGGGTAGGAAATTCAAACCAGGTTTTCTCTGAGACTCTTGAGTAATAGAAGAGGTTAGTTGGCTATAACCTCTTTGGTTTCTTCTGGTCATGTTTGTAAGAAGTGGCGTTAAGATCTCGGCAGCTTAATTATGTTTTCTCTTACCTTCTGCTCCCAGGAAAGATCAATAATTAGGGCAATAAAATTGTAAGGATAATTGCAAGCCTCTATATTAACAGAATTCATAAACAGGGTTTAGTTCTCTCTCTCTCTCTCTCTCCTGATAGAGAAACTCTTTTCAAACCCTGATCGCACGTGCGAAGAAGAGATGAAACAATTCTGCAGTTCCCAGACTTGGGAGCAGAGGTGGGATTGAAAAAGTTTAGCAACTGGTTCTCCGCCTGGTTGCTGGGTGGGCGTGGCCATGGGGGCGTGGCCTACTCGGCCTCCTGCACCATGGCCGGGGGGGGGGGAGTTTTCACCCTCCCCAGGCTCCGGAGGCTTTCCTTGAGCCTTCGGGAGGGCGAAAATGGCCTCCCCCTGGCTCCGGAGGCCCTCCGGAGGCCGCAAACGGGCCCGTTTCCGGACTTCCGGTACTTCTGGTAGGCCCGTTTTTCGCCCTCCCAGAGCCTCCGCGCGCACCCTGCACTTACCTGGCATCCAAAACGGGCCGCGTGGAGACTCCTGGGAGGGGAGGGACGGTAGCCAGCCAAAAATTAGCTGGCTGGCGCGCACATGCGCGCTGGAGCTGACGTAGGGCAATGCCTCACGTGCCAGCAGATACGGCTCCGAAATTAACATCCGGTTTGCCCAAACTGGTCCGAACTGGCTGAATCCCATCCCTGCTTGGGAGACACCATGCTCATTGAGTTGGAAATAATATAAACTCATAGAACTGGAAAGTACCTCTCGAGGTCTTCTAGTCCAACCCCCTCACCAAGGCGGGAGACCTCATACCATCTCAGATAAAGGGTTGTCCAGTCTTTTCTTGAAAATCTCTAGCGATGGAGCACCCACAACTTCTGGAGGAAAGCTGTTCCGTTGGTTGATTGTTCTCACTGTTAGGAAATTTCTCCTTAGTTCCAGGTTGGATCTCCTTCTGATGATCTTCCATCCGTAGCTTCTTGTCCTGCTCTCAGGTGCTTTGGAGAATACAGCTAGTCCTCGACTTACAACAGTTCATTTAGTGACCGTTCAAAGTTACAACGGCACTGAACTTTTTCACATGACCGTTGCAACATCTCCATGGTCCCGTGATCCCAAATTCAGACGCTTGGCAACTGACTCATATGTATGATGGTTGCAGTGTCCCGGGGTCACGTGATCCCCTTTTGCAACCTTCTGACAAAGCAAAGTCAACAGGGATCACATGACCCCAGGTCACTGCATTCGTCATAAATATGAGTCACTCGCCAAGGGTCTGAATTTTGATTGGGGATCCTGCAACGGTCGTACGTGTGAAGACCGCTTGCAAGTCGCTTTTTTCAGGGCCGTTGTAACTTTGAACAGTCACTAAATAAACTGTTGTAAGCCAAGGATTAACTTGTATAGCAACAAAGAGAGGTGCATATCGAAGAAGGACCCATCTTTAAAAAGAATTCATATTTAAAAGGCACATTAAAATAGTCAGGATGGTGATATCCAAGAACTTAGGATCCATGTTGAATTCTAGGAAGCCAGAACTGAATAATCTTATTTTCCAGGAAAATGTTGTAGCCTGACCTGGAAGTTTTAATTGGCTACAGGATTTGGGTCTGGCTAGTCTAGAGAAAAGAAGAATTAGGGGTGACATGATAGTGGTATTCCAGTATTTGAGGGGCTGCCCCAAAGAAGAGGGGGTCAAATTATTCTCCAAAGCACCAGAGGGCAGGACAAAAAACAATGGATGGAAACTAACCAAAGAGAGAAGCAACCTGGAATTAAGGAGAAACTTCCTAACAGTGAGGACAATTAACCAGTGGAACAGAAGTTGCCTCCAGAAATCGTGGGCGCTCCATCACTGGAGGTTTTTAAGAAGAGACTAGACAGTCACCTGTCCAAAATGGTATAGGGCAGTGATGGCGAACCTTTTAGACACCGAGTGCCCAAACTGTGCACGCGCACGCATGCCCAAACTGAACGGACATGCGCACATGCGCAGCAGAGACCCGAAGACCAGCTGGCCGGCGGGAGGTGGGGCATCCCAACATCGGCAGCGTGGCAAGAGGTAAGGTCTTTTTCTGTCGTGAGCTTCTGTTTCGCCCACAAAAGAAACGCCACAGAGATCTGACCTGGGGCGACGGCGCGCATGCCAGCAGAGATGGCTCTGCGTGCCACCTCTGGCACGCGTGCCATAGGTTCACCATCACGGATTTAGGGTTTCCTGCTTGAGCAGGGTGCTGGACTAGAAGACCTCCAAGGTCCCTTCCAGCTTCTCTTCTCTTCTCTTCTCTTCTCTTCTCTTCTCTTCTCTTCTCTTCTCTTCTCTTCTCTTCTCTTCTCTTCTCTTCTCTTTTCTTCTCTTATCTTCTCTTTTCCCTTCCCTTCCATTCCATTCCATTCCATCAGGTTAATGATAATATGGAAATTTGCTATGGAGTCTTCTTCATGTTCTAATGAAGGGAATTGGGCTTATGATGACTGACTGTAATGCAAAGGCCATCAAATATTGGCCGGAATATTTGCTGTCCCTCAAGCAAATCAATCAAGTCTGACATAGCTTCTCCAGAAGTCAACTGAAGGTTGCAGCTTCAAGACAAATGTGTTGACTATGGGTAAGTTGGGCTTATCAATCACAATCAGCCCTAATGCGCTTCATTCATTTTTAATTTCGGTCTAGTTTTAGGCCGATCAAGCCCTGTAACTGATAAACTATGGTTTAGGACTTAGAGCTGCATTAGACAATCAGTTTGCATCCCTGAGGAACGCTGCAAATTGAACAGCGATGTGAAGTCAATCTTGAAGCCAAGAACATAGTTGGGGGCTGAGAAGGTTGATCTCTGTCTATTCTTGACCTTTGAAGTGGTGATCAGAGGCTTATGTTTGTTTCTTAAACTTGGTCACATCTGGGCTAGACGCATGGCCATGGTGAGTGTGGCCATGGTGGGTGGGTGTGGCCTAGTCGGCCTCTGGCACCACGGTGATAGGGGGGGAGCGTTTTTGCCTTCCCCGGGCTCGGGAGGCTTTCCTTGAGCCTCCAGGCTCCAGAGGCCCTCTGGAGGCCAGAAACGGCCCATTTCCGGCCTTCGAACTTCCGGTAGGCCCGTTTTTCACCTTCCCCGAGCCTCCGCGTGCGACCTGCACTTACCTGCATCCAAAATGGGTCACGTGGGGACTCGTGGGAGCGGCGGGGTGGGCGGGGCCAGCCAGGAGTGGGATTTGGGGGTTCTCCGAACTGCACAGAATCTTAGCTAGATGTTCTCCCGAACCCCTGCGAACCCCCAGCAGCCCACCCCTGGCTAGGCGTACACCATAGTTGTAAGTCTCCCTCCCAAGTACAGGTAGTCCTCGACTTACAACAGTTCATTTAGTGACCGTTCGGAGTTACAACGGCAGTGAAAAAGCGACTTAGGATCATTTTTCACAGTTATGACCGTTGCAGCATCCCACGGTCATGGGATTTACATTCGGATGCTTGATAACGGACTCGCATTTATGACAGTCGCTTTGTCCTGGGGTCAGGTGATCCCCTTTTGCGACCTTCTGACAAGCAAAGTCAACGGGGAAGCCAGATTCACTTAACCCCCATGTTACTAATTGAACAACTGCCAGGATTCACTTAACAACTGTGGCAAGAAAAGTCATAAAACGGGGCAAGACTCACTTCATAAATTTCTCCCTGAGCAACCTAAATTTTTGGCTCAATTGTGGTTGAAGGTTGGCCAAGGAAGTTAGAATATAAGGCAGGGGTGAAATGCTCCCGGTTCGCTCTTACCTGTCGGTCGCCGTAGAGCTGGTCGCCAAGGTAGCGCGAGGCGCCGCCCACCCGCCCGGATGCTGCCATTTGGGTTCTTTTACTCTCTGTGAATGCACAGAATGCTTTGCGCATGCGCAGAGGGTAAAATAACCCAAATGGCGGCATCTGGGCGGCATCCGGGCGGGTGGGCGGCGCCTCGCGCTACCTTGGCGACCGGCTCTACGGCGACCGACAGATAAGAGTGAACCGGGAGCATTTCACCCCTGATATAAGGCCCCTGTAACTTAGTGTGTTGTACAGTTCAAAACAAATCTGGTTTGTTCAATAAAACACAGTTGAAGTAAACCATGGTTTAGTATGACAAACACACCCAGTTAACAGCCTCCGATAGAAATGTTGAATACTGATGTGGACCAGAAATAAGATTTTAAATAAGTTTATTCCCCCTTTTCTTGGACAGACTCTGTATGTGGATCTAATATTTTACCTCCTGACAAGCTGACAAGTTCCCGGAAGAAATTCTTCGACATATCGCAGAAGGTTAAATAACTTCCCTCATATTGTTTTTGACCTGACATTTAGCCTCCTATCTCTTTTCTCCAACACATAAAAAGAAATATCTAGAGGGAAGATCACTAAAATAATTTGGTTCGGAGAAATTTTCCAATCCCTTCCTCTTCTTTTCGAGAGACGTGCTTGTTTCGGTAACACGCTAAACAGGAAGCCCTTCAACTTAATTGCTTTTAATAGCAAGTTGGATGATAAAATTAAGTCCTCTGACGGCAATCCATTTTTGAGGATCTCCAACTCTGGTTTGCCCCTAAGAGGAACATGAGAAGCTGTGGCTGGTTTTTTGATTTTTTTTTTTCCAACAGGGACTCTGTTAAAACGAAGTTTGCAGTCAATGGAGAATTCCCAATAAATGAAATAGTGTTTATTTTTCCCCCTTGCCTTTTCGTAGGGATTCATAAACGCTGTGATAGGGAGCTAGGATTGGGCTGGTGGCTAAAAAAGGCATGAGCAACCTCTGAGTAAGAAATGCTCAACCGTGAAAGAGGCAGTCCCAAGAGATGGCAGGGAAATTTTCGGGGGTGAATGCTTATCTATTTGGGATTTTGCTACTGGTAATTTGGTGTAGGCACCAGGCTAGAAACTAGGAGGCTGTGAGTTCTAATCCCACCTTAGGCATGAAGGTTGGCTGGGGGACTTTGGGGCAATCACCAGGAGATGGTGAGTTCTAGTCCCACCTTAGCCATGAAAGCTAGCTGGGGGACTTTGGGCCAATCACCAGGAGATGGTGAGTTCTAGTCCCACCGAACACATGAAAATCAGCTGGGGGACTTTGGGCCAATCACCAGGAGATGGTGAGTTCTAGTCCCACCGAACACATGAAAATCAGCTGGGGGACTTTGGGCCATTCACCAGGAGATGGTGAGTTCTAGACCCGCATTAGGCATAAAAGCCAGCTGAGTGGCCTGAGTCATTAGCTCTGTCTCAGCCCAACCCATCTCACAGGGTTGTGTTTATAGTAGAAATATGAGGAAGAAGGTGTATTAGGTATGTTTCCCCTCTTGAATTATTTGTAAAAAATAATAAAGGCAAGGTGCAAATAGGAAGGAAGGAAGGAAGGAAGGAAGGAAGGAAGGAAGGAAGGAAGGAAGGAAAGGAAAGGAAAGGAAAGGAAAGGAAAGGAAAGGAAAGGAAAGGAAAGGAAAGGAAAGGAAAGGAAAGGAAAGGAAAGGAAAGGAAAGGAAAGGAAAGGAAAGGAAGCATGGGTACTAAATTGCAGTTTAAAAACTTCTGAGGGTCTCCATACAGTATACTAAAGTGTGTGAGAGAATAAGAGAAACAGAAATTAAAAGTCACGTTCCCATTTCAAGATGTCAAGGATTACATGGCCTGTTCTAAGGATGCTCCCTGCATCTTATTTTTCTGATATTCTCTCTCTCTCTCTCTCTCTCTCTCTCTCTCTCTCTCTCTCTCTCTCTCTCTGCTGTGCACTGTATGTATATGTATGTGTGAATGAGCAATAGAAGGAAAGTCCAAGGGGAAGAAGAGCAGCACATGCTCAGCACCAACCATCACCACCTCCCATTCACTTGGCTGTTGCATTATTGCTCATTCCAGGGTGGGGCGAAACCATTTGACTTTCATTCTCTGTCTCTCTCTCTCTCTCCCTCTCTTCCTCTCCTCCTTCTCCCTCTCCCTCTCCCTCTCCCTCTCCCCCTCTCCCTCTCTCCTCTCCTCTCCCTCTTTCCCCCTCTCCTCTCTCCCCTCCTCTCCTCTCTCCCTCTCTCCTCTCTCCCTCTCTCCTCTCTCTCTCTCATTGGAGAATGTTTAAATCCCCCCTTAGCAGATCTTTGCCTAGCCTCGACTCAAGTTAAAGGATGGAAGATAAACTTCTCCTGTCTAAGAACACAAAACCCAGAGTGATGGACACCCAGGTGATCATCTGGCTAATCTTCCCTTGTCCCATTTTAGCACCGGCTTTTCACAAATAACTATCGATCCGTCACTTGCGAGTCACAAATCCTCACTTAATTCTCCAAAGAGAAGTGCCGGGAGGATAGAGAAGGTGCTGTGGTTTTCCCGTGTCACAATCTCTCTCAAAAATCTCACCAGCAATATTATCCCCTTTGGATGCTACGCCGTTGCGCTGCAGTTTTTATCACATTTTTCCTTCTTCCCCGGGACAATCAAATACATCCTCCCTCATTCCTTTTCTCAATCTTCTGCTTCTGTTAGCCTTTGAGTCTAATCATTATTACAGCCATACAAGGAATGGAGCAGCATCCATATATCTGAAAGCGGGGGGGGGGGGGGGAATAGGCACAGAGTGTGATAAAAACAAAAAACAAAAAGGAAAGGTAATCTTTTACCTAGAAATAAGGAGGAATTTTCTGACAGTGAGAACAATCAACCCATGGAACAGAAGTTGCCTTTGGAAGTTGTGGGAGCTTCATCACTGGAAGCTTTCAAGAAGAGACTGGACTGCCATCTGTCGGAAATGGTGTAGGGTCTCCTGCTTGGGTGGGGGGTTGGACTAGATGACCTACAAGATTTAGATTTATTATATTTGTATGCCGCCCAACTCCCAAAGGACTCTGGGTGGCTTAACAACAAACAAAAAAACATTAAAAACATCATAAAAAAATTATAAAACATCCTAATCAATAATAAAACATTAAAACAATGTAAAATTCATGCATATCCCATCATGGCCGGATCTCGTAGATTACAACCGCGAGATCACGGCCTCAGGCCTGCCAGAAAAGCCAGGTTTTTACTGCTTTTCGGAAGGCCAATAGGGTGGGGATGGTCCGGATCTCAGGAGGTAACTGGTTCCAGAGAGTCAGG
>QLTV01003660.1:209615-220604 GCA_003457575.1 Thermophis baileyi
GTTTATTGTTCTCTCTGTCAGAAAGTTCCTCCTTATTTCTAGGTTGAATCTCTGCTTGATCAGTTTCCATCCATTATTCCTCGTCTGGTCTTCGGGTGCCTTGGACAATAGCTTGGCCCCTTACTCTCTGTGGCAGCCCCTCAAATATTGGAACACTGCTATCATGTGTCCCCCAAGTTTAGTCTTGGGGGCCACAGTCCGTGGCCAAAAAAGGTATTTAAACGGGATCCATGGTGAAGAAAAGGTTGAGATGTACTGGAATAGAGTGTCTGTCAGTGTTCCAAGTAAGGCACCCGCCAAAACCAGAACTCCAAGGCAGATAGATTTGTCAAAGAACATGTTTATTGGGTACATCATATCAGCACAGCTAGTGAAAACCAACTCTGAAAGTTTTCCCGCGCTTGTGACATAATTAAAAGAGCAATTGTCTTCCCCCCTCCCCAAGTGTCACAGGTCACATTATCCAATTAGGGCGTTTGGTGGGTTCCTTGGTCGCTCCTCTCCTCCTCCAACTGCCACCTGTTGGGATGATCTTGGTTCCCACGAGAAAGCTTTTTATTTCGACTGCTAGCCAGTCTCTCTACTTCCCCCTCCCTTCCCCCCCATCAGAGTTCGCGGCAACTATGAGGCAACAAAAGATGACTTCAGCCAGCTTCGCTTCAGAGATGACACTGTCCTACTTGAGCAGGGGGTTGGAGTAGAAGACCTCCAAGGTCCCTTCCATCTCATTCTGTTATTCTGTTAAATTGGATTAGATGGGCTTTCTGAATCAAATCGTATCTGTCGATAGTAAAGTTTGTTTCGAAGATGACACTGTGTCCTCTTTTCACCATGAGAGTAGCTTCAGCTTCAGAAAACTTTTTATGTTTTCATCCTCTTTCAAGATAGCAATTTTTCCCCCCTCGGATTTTGCACAGCAGTGTAACATGGGCAGGCCAACTGAGAAAAGATTGATGCCTTTTCATCATCTCTAGTACAATCCATTTTAATTCCATACTGATTTAATTATGTTCCTGATCTCTCTCTCTCTCTCTCTCTCTCTCTCTCTCTCTCTCTCTCTCTCTCTCTCTCTCTCTCTCTCTCTCTTTTTGCATTGTGGCTGATCCCACTCCTGCTGTGCAGGAGGGAGAACATCAAGCAGCAATACTTTTATTTCTTCTTTTATTTTGTCCCCAAGCCATTAAAAAAAACCACACACACACCCCAGCCTTGTAACTATTTTAAATCTTCAGACGCAATTGTACGTTCCTTGGCTGTGCTAATGTAACAAAAGGCCAGCGTCAACGGAGATGAAAGAAACAGTTACCCCTTTTGGCTCACTTAGCTGTGTGAGACCACAGAATACTGAAATCTAAAATAGAATTCCTCTTTGCTACACTTCTAACAGCAGCCAGAACTGGGAACAGGCCTATAAATACAGAAATTGGAACAGATAAAAGGAGGACACGGAATTAAGATTGTTTTCTATAAAACAACTTCGGAAAAGCAATGCTAAGTTCAAGCAAAGATATATTTATATCTCTTTCCCATGTCTTTCTCAATCAATCAATCAATCAGAATAGAGCTAGAAGGGACCTTGGAGGTCTTCTAGTCCAACCCTCTGTTTCAAGCAGGAGACCCCATACATGCTTTGAGACAAGTCACTGTCCAGTCTCTTCTTAAAGACCTCCAGTGATGAAGCACACACAACTTCTGGAGGCAAGCTGTTCCACTGGTTCATTGTTCTCACTGTTAGGAAGTTTCTCCTTCATTCTCTCCTTGATTAGTTTCCATCCATTGCTTCTTGTCTTGCCTTCAGGTGCTTTGGAAAATAAGTTGACCCCCTCTTCTTTGTGGCAGCCCCTCAAATACTGGAATACTGCTATCATATCAC
This sequence comes from Thermophis baileyi, assembly GCA_003457575.1. Classification (NCBI taxonomy): domain Eukaryota; kingdom Metazoa; phylum Chordata; class Lepidosauria; order Squamata; family Dipsadidae; genus Thermophis; species Thermophis baileyi. Next base: position 211,489 of record QLTV01003660.1, read on the forward strand.
CCCTAGTCCTTCTTTTCTCTAGACTAGCCATACCCAGTTCCTGCAACCATTTTTCATGTTTTAGTCTCCAGGCCTTGTTGCTCTTCTCTGCACCTTTTTCCGAAGTCTCAACATCTTTTTTTTTTTTTGCCATGTGGTGACCAAAACAGAATGCAGTATTCCAGGTGTGGTCTCACTAAGGATTTATAAAGCAGTACTAAATCTTTCCAGTGAATGGCAGCTGAACACTTGGTATTTTCCAAGTCGTAGTTGCTTTCTATCTTATCAGCTATGTGTCTTGACCTCCTTCAAATGCATTCTTCTTTTAACTGCTTTTCTTAGCGTTATACTCTTTGCGAAGGCCCAGAAAAGTAGAATTTGACAGAGCAGGTTTAATGGACTTTAATGAACAAATGATTTGACGGAAATTGAAATGGAGGTTGTATTTCCAGGAAAGGGGCCACCTTCCAATTTGGAGAAGATTCCTAAGATTATTTCTGAAAGCAAGCCCAGAGAGAAAAGTTATTAAGGGGAATTACATGCGACACTGAAATTATACTAGTCTGATTATGTCTTGTTGAAAGGATTATTTTAATTTAATGGCTCAATTAAACTAAATTATATTTTGGCCAAACGCTGGCACAGACCCAGGATGGGGAAGAAGAAAAAAAAACCTGATTTGCAAATCTCCACCCTATCAGCCCGAGCTCCTTTTAACATGATTGAGCCGCTGTGAATGAAGTGATTTTTTAAAACAGAATTAGGATATTGCATTTTTTTCTCTTGATCTGATGGTTTTCACAATCAGTTGTAATGCTGGACAGGTATCATCAACTTAATGAATCCTTTATGACTTTTGGATTTGGAAGGAAGCATTATTTGATGATGTTTGCATGTGAACATTTAAGATGATTAGAAATAAAGTCACATTGGGGGACTTTGTTCTGGAGTAGGGTTTATCCTCCATCTGTTTGAACATCTTGTATTTCTCCGTCTTTTCCTGTGGCATTGTTTATTTGGGCCCAGTTGCTTTCTTGGCAAAGAGATGCACCCTCAGCGAGTTCAAAATGTTGGAGTCAAAAGGAGGATGCGAGTGTTAGAAAGAGACCTTAGGTAATTGTGAGAGTGGAGCCATCTGTGGAAAGTCACCTTCTAGAGAAAGGTCTTCTGTATTGTCTCATGTTTTGAAAGAGAAGACTTCAAGGTGACTGCCTATTTTTGAAGGCTGTGCAGGTAATGGCTTAAAATAAACTCTTGCCTGGTCTTTCAGAAGTCCTGGTTTGCTCAAATTCACTGTCTTAGTGCATTAGGAAGGGTTCCACTGAGTGGAATGAAATGTTCAGCGGTGCGAAGCATCTACAAAGATGCCCTTCTAAGGTGTAGAAATATGTGAGTTTCAGGTTCTTCCTCTTTGGAATGAGTATAAACTCTACTTCCGTCATTTTAGAAAGAAATTTTGCATTATTGTTATTATTATTTTTACTACTTTACAGGAAGGACTAGCGGTGACATGATAGCTGTGTTCCAATATTTGAGGGGTTGCCCACAAAGAAGAGGGGGTCAACTTATTCTCCAAGGCACCAGAAAGCAAGACAAGAAGCAATGGATGGAAACTAACCAAAGAGAGAAGCAACCTGGAATTAAGGAGAAACTTCCTGACAGTGAGGACAATTAGCCAGTCGAACAGAAGTTGCCTTCAGAAGTTGTGGGTGTTTCATCACTGGAGGTTTTTAAGAAAAGACTGGACAGCCACTTGTCTGAAATGATATATAGCAGTGATGGCGAACCTCTTTTTGCTTGGGTGCCAAAAGGGTGTGCGCGCGCGTGATAGCGTGCGTGCATGTGCCCACACCCATAATGCAAAGCCCCCCCTGCACTGCCTGCCCCCCCCCCGCGCATGCGTGCAGGTCTCACTGAAGTCTCCAGACTTCCGGTAGGCCCGTTCGGCTATTTTTCTCCCTCCCCAGGCTTCAGGAAAGCCTCCGGAGCCTGTGGATGACGAAAAATGGGCCCAATGGGCCTATCAGAAGTTAGTTTCTGAACTTCCGGTAGGCCCATTGGGCCCGTTTTTCGCCATCCACAGGCTCCATCCCCTGCCCTCCAGAAGGCCGAAAATCAGCTGGCCAGCGCGCACATGCGCGCTGGAGCTGACATAGGGCAATGCCTCGCGTGCCCTCAGATATGGCTCCACGTGCCACCTGTGGTACGTGTGCCATAGGTTCGCCATCATGGATATATAGGGTCTCCTGCTTGAGCAGGGGGCTGGACTAGAAGACCTCCAAGGTCCCTTCCAGCTCTATTCTGATTCTGAGATTGACATCACATATCCAGGTGGAACTTTTTCTCCAGACTTTTGGAGAACTTCTTTGTGTTTTTAACCATGATGGAGCCTCTGCTACCATTTTCATCTCTCTCTTTTCCGTAAATGGGTGGAAACTGGATCATCAATTTTCCAGAGTAGGTACCTTCAAGGGTGCATGAACAAACCAAGGCTTAATCTCATTCCTACTTACCTGCCACGCCAACAAACCAGGACTCTGCTCTATGGGCATTTCACCATTCATAATCGTCAGTATTTATTTGCATCTCCAATATCAATCCAATGTCCCCATGAAATTTCCTTCTTGCAAGAACACTTTAACCAGAGTTGGCTCTGTGCGGGACCCAGCACCGTGTCTGTTCCTTAAATGTTGATATCAGTAGCAGCTGATTTATGAAAAATGCATAAGTGTGACTCGGGAACAGCTTGTGCTTTCACACTAAATAAAACGAAAAGACAGAAGAGAGAACTCAAAAGTGTCTATGAATCTATTTGGGTAAACAAATTACTGCCATAAATCTTTGTGCATGACTGTCTTTGTGGTACATCCCTGGGGGAAATACTGCAAGGAGGGGAGCCCTCCCAAAAATGAAAGTAAACACCTTACAACCTACTTGGGCAATTAAGGAGAACAGAAGCAAAATGGGAAATATATATTTGCAGGTTTAATTATGGACTTAGTATGGAACACATTTGGTCTTCAAGAGACAGAAGAGGCTCAACGCAGCCCTTGAGTGTGGTGAACAGTGATGGATGAGCTCCTGCAAACTTGCTTCAGGTAAAGTTGGATTAAGTCAAGCTATTTTTCACTTGTCCATTCACAAAAAAAGAAAAAGAAAAACCCAGAAAGACCACAGATGTTTACTCAGTTTATGTATCTCAATTAATTCAGAACTCATGATGAGCATGACAAATAGGGATTGCTTCTTTAACTCTCAACTCCCAGGTGCCAACACCCATTTCATCATCATTACTCATAATGACTCTTCCTTTTTCCCCCCTCCTGTTTATTCTAAAGCTGTAGCTTTAAGATTTTCTGCAGCCCCTGAAATGCCATCTGAACAATATAGCTTGCTATTTTAAGGCAGGGAGTTTATAGAAACAGCAGTGTGAAGGCTTTAAAGGGGCTTGTTATGGTTTTTAAAGAGTCAAGAATAATTCCACATTTCATGGGGAAATATTCCTGAACTCAACTTCATCCGTGGTACAACCCGACTCATCATCATAAGCATTATTGCCCTAGCTCAGGGGTCAGCAACCCGTGGCTCTGGAGCCGCATATGGCTCTTTCAGCCCTCTGCTGTGGCTCCCTGTCGCCGGTCTGTTCCACAATTGATAGGGCTTTCGGTTAGGACAGGTAGAAGAAAAAGGACGCCACGCTAGGAGGAGACTCTATGGTGGGGGAACCGGACTTCTGGTCGGCAGAGGAAAAAGGATGCTGCGCTAGGAGGAGACTCTATGGTGGGGGAACTGGACTTCTGGTTGGCTCCAGAATTGAACGGGGGGCTTCCAGTTAGGACCTTTGTGGCTCTTTGAGTGTTTAAGGTTGCCGACCCCTGCCCTAGCTGGTGCAGCCCTTGGCCCCCACCTACCCAAAGCTTGTCCATCACTCCACTAATAGAAGCTAGACAAACTGAGGAGATGTCAGTTTTATTGGATAGACCAAACTCAACCAGTTAAGCTAATTCTACTTTATTGTAAAGCTACGTTAACAGAATCTTGCAACTCTGAAAGTACAGATCTCCCACCGTCTCTTTTATAGCCTGAGGAACCAAGGGGGGGCAGTTCCTCCTAAGCCTCTTGTCCTACGCATTATGCATTTGTGGGCTATGCAATCTTTATTCAGCCATTCCTCAGATCTGTTTGCTCCATCTCCTAAGGTCTTTCCCATATAGCAATAGCCCTTAGACTTCTATACCACTTCACAGTGCTTTACAGCCCTCTCTAAGCGGTTTACAGAGTCAGCCTCTTGCCCCCAACAATCTTAGTCCTCATTTTACCCACCTTGGAAGGATGGAAGGCTGAGTCAACCTTGAGCCTGGTGAGATTTGAACTGCCGAACTGCAGGCAGCCGGCAGGCAGCAGAAGTAGCCTGCAGTACTGCATTCTAACCACTGCGCCATATACCATTACAGGAAGCCTTTTTGGCAACCAGCTAAGAAACAAAAGTGATTCTTTTCCAAGCACAGTCTTCACCAAGTTCTCTTTAGCGAGATTTGTGAAGATGAAAGGGATGGCGTTGTAAGAATTCCATCAACCGAACTAAGTTGTCGCTCTCTTTTGGTATCCTGGTTATTCCATCCATTGTGCATTCAGAGCATTGTTACTGATTTGTGCTTGATAAACCTAGAACCCATTGCAATAGAAATGCAAACTGAACTAAAGATCCTTTGGGTTCCTTTCTGAAGACCTTGGATATGCTGATCTAAGCAGGGAACATCTCATTTTGCCATGGAATGGAACACCTGTCCTTTGGGTTTACGGCAATGCATCTCTCTCAGAGTATGAAGCCAGCAAAACTACTTTATGCTAAACCAAAAAAATAATGCCACATTCTTTACAACCAGTTAGGATGAATCTATTCATTCATTTGCCCTTTTTTTTGGATACTACCTGGCAAAGCTTTTGCCAGTCCCTCAGAAGCTCCAGTGATGAAACATGGAACCTTCTGCATGAACTTGGCCATCTAGCTATGGTTCTCCTTGCATGGCATGTTCCAAGGCAAGGTAATCATTTAAGGGTTATTCTGCAAGGGCTGCAAACATGCTGCTTAATGGATAGTGGAGGACGAATGAAAGGTGCGTGTAGCAGAATTATTCATTAGAAGCACAGCAGTCCTTTGCTTCCAAGCGTTTTGAAGTCATACATTTCTGGTTGTTGAACTTTCCTGCTGCTTGGGACATCAAGCTAAATGCTGTTGGTGCAGTTCCTGTATTTAGCTGACGGATGCATTCTTGGTAGAAACTTCACCGGGAGTAAAGATTGCCATCTTCTCTCTCTCTCTCTGGAAGCTGATTTCCATTTCTGTCTCAAAGTTGGTTGGACCAAACCTTGGTTGTTGTTGCTTTTCAAAATGCTATCCATGCTTCGAGCGACTCATGTATTGTTCAATAGGCATGGTGCTGAGAATTCTTTCCATATTTTCTCTCCGCTGTATTGTCCCAGAAATGAATAAAATGAAGGACAACACACACACACACACACAATTTAGGACATGAGCTGCAACTATGTGATGTGTTTGTGACCAAAACAAAAACAAAAGAAGAAAAATGTTGGTTTCCCAATACCGTGTTTCCCCGAAAATAAGACCCTGTCTTATATTTTTTGAACCCTGAAATAAGCACTTGGCCTTATTGCCATGCACCCAAAAGTCCAATTGGGCTTATTATCAGGGGATGTCTTATTTTGGGGAAAACAGGGTATCAATACAAACTTTCTGCCAAAAATTCAGTATCGGCTCCCAAACATGGATTTCTAAGGTTGAGATTACAATTTTTGAGGGTCTTTGTTTGGTTTAATGTCAGGTTTCTGATCAAGATTGAATTTCTGGCTAGGTGATTCATTTTGGGTGATTCACTGCAGATGACAGATAGATAGATAGATAGATAGATAGATAGATAGATAGATAGATAGATAGATAGATAGATAGAAAGAAAGAAAGAAAGAAAGAAAGAAAGAAAGAAAGAAAGAAAGAAAGAAAGAAAGAAAGAAAGAAAAAAGACTATATCAAGAAAATAGGAAGGAGGGAGGGAGGGAGGACAAAGAGAGGGAGGGAGGGAGGAAGGAAGGAAGGAAGGAAGGACAATGAGGGAGGGAGGAAAGGAGGAAGAAGGACAGGAAGGAAGGAAGGAAGGAAGGAAGGAAGGAAGGAAGGAAGGAAGGAACCATGCACACACCAGAAACATATACAGCACATACACACAGACATCGCAAAAGCAGATAAGGGCCAGAAGACAGCAGGGGTGATACGCGTAGTGGTGCCAAATGCCAGCATCTTCAGGAGTATGAGAAATTGGAGAGGTACCAGGGCCTGAAGAAGGAATTAGAGAGAATGTGGAAAGTAGAGACCAAAGTGGTCCCAGTGGTTGTAGGAGCACTTGGAGCTGTGACTCCTAAGCTGGGTGAGATCCCAGGAACTACCTAGACAGCTCTCTTTCCAGAAGGGTGGAATGCTAAGAACAGCTAAGATCCTCAAACACTTGGGAAGGGTGACTTCCCTTGCGTGAACTGCTATAATTCAATTCATTTCAAACCTTTATTGTTAGAGTACAACATGTGTACAATGAGATGGGCTGAGCCTCCCTTCGTGCAACCCCCCCAACACAACTCACAGTGAAAGACAGAAAATCCCTAGCCCAGTGAATCCTACTAACGAACAAACACCCAGTCCTATTGCACATCGCTAGTCAATCGTACTATGTTGTTGTAGTTATTTTTCATTCAGGAGTCTGACAGCCCACAGATAAAAACTGTTCTTCAGCCTGTTTGTGTGGCTGCCTAGGCTTCTATATCTCCTTCCCGATGGTAGGAGAATAATGAAGGGCTGACTCAGGTGTGAGTCGTCCCTGAGGATTTTCCTCACTCTTCTAAGGCAGCGAGCCCTAGCGATGTCATCTAGCGGTATCAGGGGACAGCCCACGAAGTTTTGTGCTGTGCTCACCACCCTCTGTAATATCTTTCTATCCGCGGCTGTCAAGCCAGCATACCACACCGTAATGCAATGAGTGAGGACGTTTTCTTTTGTGGACCTGTAAACGGAGGTCATCAGTTGTTGTTCCACTTTGTTTTTTCGCAAGACCCTAAGGAAGTGGAGTCTCTGTTGGGCCTTTCTGGCTACCTGGGTTGTGTTGATTTTCCAGGTGAGATCTTCGCTGAGATAGACTCCCAGGAATTACAGATCTCCCAAACTGCGGCTTAATATTGAAATGTAAATAATTGTCGCTTTTTTCTAGCCAACAGAGAAGAAAAGTATGTCTGATTCTACCACTTTAATCAAGAGATATAGTGATTTTATAAACCTTTTACCTGTAACGTGTGTCTCGAGTTACACTGCCATGTTTGGTGGCTGGTAACCAGCTCTCTGTCATTTGATATCTATAAAAAGGCTTAATTAAGCATTTATGTCCAGCCATTGGCAAATAAATTTATCAAGCAATTAATGACTCTTACCCATCCACCCACCAACGCATCACCATTCACCCTGTTATTATGATAAATATTACCATCATTGCTCCAATATAAACTAAAGAAGAAGAATGGCAAAGATCTGCGAGGGAATAGAATAATGCTAAGTATTTGTGGGTGGGAAGGATGTGGTTGCATGTCTTCAATTCCTAAGTACAGTTCTGTAATTAAGCTAATTTGTTTTGGAATTAGATAGTGCCTTAGACAATATTAGTGGTGGATGTGACAGTACTGGTGTACGAAGATGCTACATTTGTCTTGGCTTGAAACAATCAATAAAAGACAGTCTGTGTAGCTCAGGGTTGAACTGTGGAGTTCTTGGTGGTTTTTGAAGTTGGTTGTTGGTTTACAGATGTTTCATTACCCAACTAGGTAACGTCATCAATGCTAGAAGGGAGTGGGGTTTGCAGAATGGAGGAAGAGGAGTACTGTGGGGTCCTTGGTGCTCTCTGAGCTTGGTTGTTTCCTTGCAGACATTTCATGATCCAACTAGGTAACATCATCAGTGCGAGGCCACCAAGAACTCCACATCCAGGCCTGTTTAACCAAGACCTACCATATCACGTCCTTCCCAACAGCTGTGTTTGGACATTTAGAACATCTCATGTATCATTTTGGAGGTATCCTATCAACATCAAGACTTGTAACCACCACGAGGTTGATCTGCTATGGGTCGGGAAAGTCCTCTTCTGACCAACTGAATTGGCCATTGTGTCATCTGGTGTAGCAAATGCTACAGGTTAACTATATGTTCAGGGTGTTGTGATTGGGTTACTCCGAGTGATGGATTCAGATGGTTGGGAGGGAAGGAGAAGAATTCTTCTGTAGTTCAGCATACTACTCCGATGAATCATACTGCTCTGATGAATGGTTGGAGAAATTGGGTATGTTTAGTCTACTGGAGAGGTACGCAGTGGCTCAGTGGCTAAGATGCTGAGCTTGTCGATCAGAAAGGTCGGCAGTTTGGCGGTTCGAATCCCTAGCGCCGGGTAACGGAGTGAGCTCCCGTTACTTGTCCCAGCTTCTGCCACTCTAGCAGTTCGAAAGCACGTAAAAAATGCAAGTAGAAAAATAGGGACCACCTTTGGTGGGAAGGTAACAGCGTTCTGTGCGCCTTCGGCATTTAGTCATGCCGGCCACATGACCACGGAGACGTCTTCAGACAGCGCTGGCTCTTCAGCTTTGAAACGGAGATGAGCACCGCCCCCTAGAGTCAGGAACGACTAGCATGTACTGTATGTGCGAGGGGAACCTTTACCTTTACCTTTTAGTCTACTGGAAAGAAGGACTAGGGGTGACATCATGGCAGTGTTCCAATATCTGAGGGGCTGCCACAAAGAAGAGGGGGTGAACCTATTTTCCAAAGCACCAGAAAGGAAGACAAGAAACAATGGATGGAAACTAACCAAGGAGAGAAGCAACCTGCAACTAAGGAGGAATTTCCTGACAGTGACAACAATCAATCAGTGGAACAATTTATTTTTATTTATTTATTTTGTCAAGCATGTATATGATTACAGCCCAACTCCCGAAGGACTCTGGGTGGCTCACAGTAAATAAAAGCAAACAGCAATAGAAACAGTTTAAAAATACATCAATGTTAAAATAAAACATTCATACACACATACATGGGC
>QLTV01003660.1:228775-231275 GCA_003457575.1 Thermophis baileyi
TAACCTATTTTCAAAGACACCTTAAGCCCAGACAAGGACTAATGGGTGGAAACTGATCAGAGGGAGATCCAATCTGGAAATAAGGAGAATTTTTCTGACAGCAAAAACAATTAATAAGTTGCCTCCTGGAGTCGTGGATGCTCCATGGATTGTACTCAAAGTTCATTAATCATTGGTCTGTCTACCATATTGTCCACTTTTATTGCAGTGGCTATCTAGAGTTTCAAGAAATGTTCTCAGCCTCATCTAAATATCTATTTGTATCAAGGGTGGGTTCTAACTTACCTCGCTTCCTCCCGCGCCGCGTGGCTGCGCCTCATGGGCGCGCGCGTGCTTTGTGCGTGCATGCACAGTGCAAAAAAAATATTAAAAAAATAAAGCTGAAAAAAAGATGGTGATGCATGTGCAGTGCCAGAAACTCGGCTTCTGCGCATGCGCAGAAGAAAAAATAAATAAAAATTAAAAAAAAGATGGTGGCGTCCACGGACCAGCACCGACCGAACCAGATCCGTGACATCATTGTGATGTCACCAGTGGGTCACTACCGGCTTGGGCGAACCGGTCCGAACCGGGAGGAATCCACCTCTGATTTGTATCAATTCCACCCCATATCCCAAAAAGATCTACATAGAACTGTCCATAAAGTCCCCGAAACTCAAGATTAACTCAAAGGAGAGTTGATTGTAGAATTTTAGGAATTTGTTGTAAACACAGTTCTCTGCTCTTCCTGACTCATATTTCTAAAGTACTTTGCATTTACAAGTTCTTCAAGGCCCGTTAAACCCAAAGACACACACACTACCCTTCTCCTTTTCCTCATATTTTTCCTTGCTAGCCAATAATGGAAGGTTTGTTCTCATTTCTAATCAAATTGCTATTCTGGGGGGGAAAACCGTCAAAAAAATAATGAAACACTGTGAAGTTTTTATCTGGAGATTTTTCATGCTTGTAAACGGAGCATCATAAATAACTTCCAGGAGACAATTGGGAAGTGACTTTTGGCTTTTTTCTTTCTCCCTGTATTAAAATTTTCACTAGCTTAAGACCCAAAATCTATAACTGTAGTGATCATAAATCCAATTTTGGCTTATTCTACCCTAGGCTCATCTTTGTGAGATGGGCTATAGAGACCATCACTACTCTTAGAAAATCAGCAGGGGAAGGTGGTTGATTCTAAAATAGCCTTCTTCCTCATCTCTTTTATTTTTGGCATTTGGAAAGTTTTGCACCTCTCCTTGAAATCTGTTCACGTGGGGAGGACTACAGATTCATCACAAATCAATTAAATCACAAGAGAGAGAAACGAGAAGGGCTGTCACAGAGGAGAGCGGATTGACACCCCCCCCCAAAAGATGTTGAGACTCTAGAAAGAGTGCAGAGAAGAGCAACCAAGATGATGAGGGGACTGGAGGCTCAAACATATGATGAACGGTTGCAGGAACTGGGCATGGCTAGTCTAGTGAAGAGAAGGACCAGGGGAGACATGAGAGCAGTCTTCCAATATTTGAGGGGCTGCCACAGAGAGGAGGGGGTCAAGCTATTTTCCAAAGCACCTGAAGGCCAGACAAGGAATAATGGATGGAAACTGAACAAGGAGAGATTCAACCTAGAAGTAAGGAGAAATTTTCTGACACTGAGAACAATCAACCAATGGAACAGAAGTTGCCTTCAGAAGTTGTGGGAGCTTCACCATCACTGGAAGCTTTTAAGAAGAGACTGGACTGCCATCTGTCAGCAATGGTGTAGGGTCTCCTGCTCAGGTGGGGGATTGGACTAGATGACCTAAAAGGTCCCTTCCAACTCTGTTAATCTGACCTATTCTCCAAAACGCCAGAGGGCAGGACAAGAAGCAATGGGTGGAAGCTCCTCAGAGGAAGATCCAACCTGGAAATAAGGAGAAATTTCCTGACAGTGAGAACAATTAATCAATAGCTTGCCTCATGGAGTTATAGGTCCTTCATCATTGGATGAAATAGACTGGGCAGCCATTTGACTGGAATGGTATTGCTGCCTTGAGCAGAGGGTTGGACTAGAAGATCTCCAAGGTCGCTTCCAGCCTATGATTCTATGTTCTAAGGAAGGAGAGTGATTCTGTCAGCTGTGCTGAAAGACCAAATTCAAACTCCATCATTCTTTCCTTCCTCTTAAACTGTATGCAGTTCAATCCTGACCAGCTCAAGGTTGACTGAGCCTTCCATCCTTCCGAGGTCGGTAAAATGAGGACCCAGATTGTTGGGGGCAAGAGGCTGACTCTGTAAACCGCTTAGAGAGGGCTGTAAAAGCACTGTGAAGTGCTAAGTAAGTCTAAGTGCTATTGCTATTGCTATCCTGGGTAGTATCTTTCACCACCGTCTACAAAGCTGCTGAAAGATTGGTTAAAGAAGACTTTGAAAGTCTTTTCTTTTCCAGAACTCCAACATCTGGGGTAGCTTGAAATAAAAATAAAAAAAGCCACAAGACCTGAATCTCAAAATCTCGCAATGGATATTGCTTAAGAAGA
>QLTV01003660.1:233775-246536 GCA_003457575.1 Thermophis baileyi
GTGTTGCTGCAGAGAGTCTCCCCCTTCGGGGTCTTTTTGTGTGGGTCGGAGGGGGGGGCAGAAATTCCGACTTGGGTCTGCTTCAGCCTCCTGGAGTGGGGCTTTGGGCAAAGGCTGGAGGGAAGCGCCGCTGGTGGCGAAGAGCCGGAGGGCCTTGTTCCAGTGGGACTGCATCATGCCCTGGAACTGGCTGACCATCTCAGCCCGTTGAGCCTCCAGGCATTGCAGGTCTTCCCGCAGGTCTTCCCTCTGCTTGGAAAGCCTATGCTCCTAGTCCTCAGTGAGGTGCTTCTGCTGAGCCTCCTTCTCGGCCAGATCCAATTTGAACTGAGCTGTTTTGCCAACTCTTTCTCATGGTGGCTGCTTAGCTCCAACAACTGCTTCCTGTTGGGGCCCTAAGGAGCCCAGGTGGGCAGGTGAGGAGTGGGTGGGAGGGGAGGGGCGAGGAGAGGCCGGCGAGATGCCCCCTCGACGTGAGTGACATCGAGTTGGCCACGCCCACCCAGTCACATGACCACCTAGCCACACCCACCCAGCCGGTCATTAGGCAGATCATATTAGTGGTCCGCGGGATTTAAAATTATGAATTTAGTGGTCCCTGAGGTCCGAAAGGTTGGGGACCCCTGATCTAGTCCAACCCCCCGCCCAAGCAGGAGACCCTATACCATTTCTGACAGATGGCAGTCCAGTCCCTTCTTGAAAGCTTCCAGTGATGAAGCTCCCACAACTTCTGAAGTCAACTTCTATTCCACTGGTTGATTGTTCTCACTGCCACAAAATGTCTCCTTATTTCTAGGTTGAATCGCTCCTTGATCAGCTTCCATCCATTATTCCTTGTCTGGCCTTCGGGTGCTTTGGAAAATAGTTTGACCCCTTCCTCTCTGTGGCAGCCTCTCAAACATTGGAAGACTGTTATCATGTCTCCCCTGGTCCTTCTCGTCACTAGACTAGCCATGCCAAGTTCCTGCAACTGTACATCATATGTTTTAGCCTCCAGTCCCCTAAACATCTTGGTTGCTCTCCTCTGCACTCTTTCTAGAGTCTCAACATCTTTTTTTATAGTGTGGTGACCAAAACTGGATGCAATCTTCTAGGTGTGGCCTTACTAAGGCTTTACAGAGTGGTATTAGTACCTCCCTTGATCTTGATTGTTATCCCTCTGTTAATGCAACTTAGGATTGCATTGGCTTTTTTGGCTGCCGCCGCACACTGCTGGCTCATATTTAGCTGGTTGTCCACTAAGACTCCAAGATCCCTCTCACAGTTACTGCTACACAGTATAGGCATTCAGGTGTGACATTCAAGACTCATGAAAATCATTACCCGTTTTGCTAACCTGAGCACAGAGAATGAGGCAGACAGTTATTAATTTTGCCAACTAACATAGCATGTCTGAAAGCCACTGACAACTAACATGTTTTGAAAGTCGGACTTGTTCCGTTGCTCTATTTGTTGCATTCAGAAGAGGCCAACTATACGAATACCGCTGTTCCGCGACTTATGACCCTAATGGATCCCAAAATTGTAGTGTGGTGATCAAAGTGACTTATGACCGGTTTTCTGACTTACGACCGTTGCAGCATCCCCGTGGTCACATGATCAAAATGCGGGTGCTTGCCAATTGGTTCGTATTTGATGGTTGCAAAGTCCTGCGGTCATGTGATCACCATTTATAATCTTCCCAGCCTTCATCCGGCAAGCAAAGTCGATGGGGAAAGCCGGATTCGCTTAACAACTGCAGTGATTCGCTTAACAACTGCGGCGAAAGGGCTGTAAAATGGGGCAAAACTCACTTAACAACTTCCCTGTTTAGCAACAGACATTTGGGGCTCTGTTGTGGGTGTTAAATCGAGGACTACTACAACGTGGCAAAAAAAGATTGTAAAACGGGGCGAAACTCACTTAATAACTGCCTTGCTTAACAACATAAATTTTGGGCTCAGTTGTGGTCGTAATTCGAGGACTACCTGCATACCATATTCCGCTGTTGTCTGTTATGCTTAAGGTTTTCATTTCTGCTTGGAGAAATCAATATATTTTTTTTATTATTATTTTTTTGGGGTAGGCAGTTCCCTGCAGACAGAAATCTAGTACATCAAGGAGAGGTCAGCCATGTTTTCTCTCCGATGAGCTGCTTTTCTCAAATGCAGGGGATTCTTTTAAAATAGGTTTTCAAGTTTTGCATGCCCACCACCAAACTGACTTGGGTTGCAAAGATCTCTCTTGTTTTTAGCTGCGTGAACTCATTGCTATGCGCATTGCTATGCGATCTGCAGGCTTAGCACGTTTACTGTAAAGAAGCCACATTATCAGGTTCTTAACTAAAATATCACCAGTAGGTGATGCTCTAATATATATATATATATAAAAATAGGAAATTAAGCCATTCAATAAATGTAAGACGTCCGACGGCTGATGCAGTGTGTTTTCTGCTATCATATGCATTTTTGTTTTCATTGAAATTTTATTCATGTGACAGTTGGTTGCAACATTACGGTTGTTACCTTGGGGTGATAAAAGAATCCACAGAAGTTGCATTGGTACGTGTTGGGTTCATTTTTTTGCACAAACATGGTACGCAACAGCTAAGGACCACCAAAGCTCATTGTATAAATTCACAGATTACATTGAATTATATTTGTGTTGGGGTTTTTTTGTTTTGTTTTTTGAGAGAGAGAGAAAGACAGCTTAGTGTAGTAGCTAAGGCATTAAGCTAAAAACTGGGAGAATGTGAGTTCTAGTCCCACACCTTAGTTACAAAGCCAGCTGGGTGACCTTGGGCTGGTCACTCTCTCTCAGCCCTAGGAAGGAGGCAATGGCAAACCACTCACTTCTGAGAAACCTTGCCAAGGAAACTGCAGGGATGATTCCAGGCAGTCTCCAAAAATTGGATGTGATTGAACAAAAAAACAAATTGCAATAATCCAAGTCATACAATATTTTATGTTAATTGTGGAGTCCTTAGTGCTCTCTGAGCTTGGTTATTTGCTTGCCGACATTTCATTACCTGACTAGGTAACATCAACAGTGCAAGGGAGTCTGGTGCTGGCTCCCTGTTTACATACAGTATCTTCCCTTGCAATGTTAGTGGGGTTTGGGTTTATCCTTGGTACTACCTTGATTAGAATATTGCTTTCTGCTTGATTGTTTGGCTGGTGTTAATCCCTGCTTATCTGGGTGTAGGCTGCTGGAAAAGATGTGTTCTGATCTTTTTGTTTCCTTCTTGGCTTTTCTATTGTCTCTTTTGAATGGTTTGTAAATGTGGTTTATCTCTACCTGCCTGTTGATGGCTGATTTGTCTGAATGCCCAGTTTTTCAAGACATCTGCAGCGTTTTTGGATTTTGCTTGGTTTAGGATGCTCACATTTTCCCAGTTGAAAGTATGAGCGAGCCTGTCCATGTGTTATGAGATTAAAATGGTTTCCCCTTGCCTTCTGACTGCTGTCCTATATAGTGACCATTACAGTCCTTATACTGTACGTTGGAGAAGATTCTCATTTCTTCTTCTTCTTGGGTTACTGGGTCTTTTGGTTTACTTAAAATGTTTTGGAAGGCTTTAGTTGGTTGGTGTGCTACAATGATGCCATGTGTTTGAAATTGTCTTTTGGTTGTTTCTGAGTCATTTTGATAGTGTCATCCTTGTGTTGGTTGTGCTATACTGGGTTGAGTGGTCAGGCACTTTTTGATAAAGCTGTGCAGCTATCAAAAATGATGGGTATAAACAAAACAGTGGGTATCAAAAAAATGATCGAAAATGCCTGATATTTTGATTTAAAAAAAAAAAAGAATAAATCAGGGAAGCCACAGGATTCCATGATGGCTTAGTCGAATCTCTGAATCTCTGATTAGCACATTCTCTCTGTGCTAATCCATGGCTGTAATAGATGGTATGATTGACCTAGTTTGAAAAAAATTACTTTGCCAGAAGCACATAATCATAGATTTCACCCAGTTAAACTCGGAATGGCCCTTTTGATGACTTTCACTTCCTTTAAAAAAAATGGAGAGAAAAATGTACAGAACTCCCTGGTGGCCCCACTCAAGGGAGGCTTACCAACCACCAACCCCATTCTTCCCCTATACCAGATCTTATTATATAGACAAAACAGGAGGGAAATGTCACCAACAGAGAAAGAGTTCCTAGAGCTGCCCCATTTTCTCTGGGCTGGTTTAGGATTTCATCTCTCTGATGACAGCTGCAAGAGAGGTTTCACAATCCATTTTTCGTGACTGACCGGGAGGGTTAGCTGAACCCAAAGCAACCCAAAACTGCTGACTGGTTTGTGGCATTCACACACGGCACACTTACCTTGCCCACTTCCCATTAAGCATATTATCTGAACGCCACCGAGCATCAATTCAGTAGGGAGCCTGCAGGAAACTTAGCAGAATCTCAGATTTTGGAAAGCTTTACGAGAAAGAAAAATAAATTCTAAAAAGGAGGCTATGAATGAATTTGGTGACGGAGGATTTGTCAGAACAAGAGATATTTAATATCCAGGGCCAATCAAGCAACTGACCCGGGTTTTGTGCTACCCAGTTCAACCCAGAAGCTGCAGCCCTAAAGTGATGTTAGCCATCAGTTCTGCCTCTGCAGAAAGGAATCAGAGTCATAGCATTGGCGAAGGGAGAAATACCCTTTGCAAGCTCAGAGGCTTGGTGTTTGGACAGGCATAGCTGTTGGGATCGCGGTCTGGCACGGGCGAGGAAGGGGATACCCACCTCCCCACTCGTACGGACAAAAACATTTCGAGGGGGGGAAACTACCGGTTAACACGGGAGTGAGCAAGATAATCCCGCGGCGCCGTTCCACCTCCCTCTTTGTCTTGTGGGGGGGGGGAGGAAGGCGGGATGGAGATATACCACCGCGCACGCAGGCGTGCGGGGACGCGCGCAAGGGGAGGCGGGCGGGCGGGCAGGCAGGCAGGCAGGCAACCACCGCGCAGGATCGCATCCCCTCCTCACCTTCGCCGCCCCCCCCATCCCCAACCCTGACACTCGTTCCAGCTGTGGGCGCATCCCGTTCACCTTCTCTCCCTCTTCTGCCCAAGCTGGCTGGCCTGCGTCGGCGCTGTGTCCTTGCTTCTGGCTGCCCCCCCTCCCCTCCCTACCCCGCCCGGGCGTGTCTCACCCCCCCATCGTCATCCAAGGGGGTCGTCAGCCCCTTCCCCTTTCTAGAGCCGCCAAGAGAGACACGGGGGGGGGGTCCCCTCCGGGCTGAGAAATAGACACCGAAGGAGAAGGAGGTACAGCGGCGGCTGCTTGGAACGCCGTGGTGCTGAAACGGACAGCTCCTTGTCGCCGGCAATACGTTGACTCGCCTTGGGCTGCCCCCTTCCTCTCTCGCATCCAGAAGTCGTGGGAAGGGGAATATCTCAGGACTTCCTACTGCCCTCTTTTTCCCCCTTCCCCAGCTGCCCCCCTCCTCAGCCCTTCCTTCCACCATCCGCAGGCAGGGACTGCTTGCCTTCGATGCTGCCGCAGCTTCCTGGAGCTGCCATGCCTTGACGCCTTCTTGACCCAGCAGCTTCCATGGCGGTTGCCAGGAAAATCAAAACTTTATTGACGGTGAACATTTTGGTTTTCGTGGGCATTATCCTCTTCTCGGTCTACTGCAGGATCCAGGACCGTTCCCAGGAGCTGGTGCAAATCGTCCGGAGCGCCGACCGACGGATGAGGGGACGGAATGCCAAAGTGGGAGCCCTGCTGGACAGGGAAGCCATCCTGCAAAGGTTGGATCATCTGGAAGAGGTGGTGTACAACCAACTCAATGGTGAGGAAGGGAGGGGAGCATCGGGGCAGTTGGCTGAGCAAATTTGGGGGGGAGGGGATATTTGATTACTGAGTAGTGCTGCCTAATAGCTCGCTAAAGGTACGAAAATGTGAGTCAGAGACATGATCATATGCACATTGTGGAGTTTTCTAAAGCTTGGACAGGCTGTAATATCTTCTATCCAGTCACTGACTTTACTAAGATTTGAGTAAAAGTGGATTAAAACATGGGAATTTCAGACCCCTGTCCCTTCTTGGGCATTATTTATTCTGGAATTCCATGTTGAGCTGGCGCTAAACTTTTAACAAGAGGAGCTAAGTTGGGGATAATGCAGTAGTTCAGACTTGCTATCGATTATTTTTAAATGCCCCTGCGAACAACCTGGATAACCAACAAAACTCAAACTATACTGTATGTAGCCAATCTACATCAGCAGGTTTATTTTACCATCTCAGTTTGTTCCAAGGAGACTTTCATTCAATTTGGCCAGAGGACTAGAGTTACAATTCAAACATCTGTGGTCAGCTCCTCACACATTACTGGGTCGTGTCTTTTGGGGGGGGGTCTCACCTGGTGTAACTTCTCAGCCTTCATTTCCTCTCTGTAAAATGGGCTTGTATGTAAAGGTGCACTCCTTGATTTCTCATTGCATGGACTGTGCACATCTGGATGAACTGAATTTGCAGAACTGAGAGCATGTTTGGAGAAGGGAAGATCCTGAGATCCTGTAATGTGGAGTTTTGGAGACAGGCTGCCTTATGCCATTGATAAAGGCACCTTCCCTTGGTGGTGGAAGATACAATGGAAAGGATGGACCCATTTGATTTGGGTGTGGTCCCAAACCATCAAGGCTCATCCGATTGATGGTTGGCGGTGAAGTAAAGGTAGAACATGGGATGTTTCTTGTTGGGACAATGATGTGCTTGACTGAGGAACCATTGCCTTGATGCTTTGCTGAAGAAGCCAAGCAATAGGGGGGCAAAAGGGAGGATACAAATTTTGGCTAAGTCCCTTCCCTCAAAGTGACTCCATGCCAGCTGCTCCTTGGTATTTACACTTCTTTTGCCAACACCACAGACGACCCATCTGTTTGAAGCAATGCAGTAAGATTACTTTGTGGCAGCTCCTTCACACATCTTAGTTGGTGGTTTGATGCTATAAGATGAGAAGAGCTGTGTGTGAGAACAGCTGATCATCATTAAAAAATTGGAGATGACTGCAAAAACCAGGCTCCATGGTGGGCCAAAGCACGTGGACGCTTAGCCCAAATTGCTTGAATGGAGGCCCAGTGAACTAAAAGGAAGAAATATTTAATTCTGAAGCCACCTTTTTTTTTAATGACTAACGGTGTCCTTTCTGTTGTGTCCCCAGAGCCAGTGAATGCTGTAAAACACTTTTCAAGTTCTAAAACTAGATTAACAGGAACAGGCTGGACTGCTATATTAGCAGTAAAATTATCCTGTTTTCTGCTGTTCTTCAGCATTTCTGTAACCTATTAGCTACCATTACTGTTCCTACTTCTCATGAGGGCAAATGTAAGCTTTTCCAGTTTCTTATTCTGTCACCCCTTCTCTTACACTACCTGGAAGAGGGTGTTTAATTTAAAAAAAACCCTAATTTGATGTATATAAATTAAATCCCGGTTATGGCATGGTTTAAATCAAGCTGACACAACCTGATTATATTGGTCCTACTTTTTTTTTAATGTCCACTATCTGATAGGAGCATTTGATTTTTACAATTCAGTATAAAAGCCTAAGACACATCATACTTTAATGATGTCTGTGGAGATTCTCAGTCATCCAGGTCATAGTTGTTCCAAAGGTGCTTTTTTCAGGAGGCAACTGGACTTTCTTGTTTTTCTTTGAAGACGTTTTGCTTCTCATCCAAGAAGCTTCTTCAGCTCTGACTGGATGGTGGGGAATGGAAGGATTTATATTCCTTGCAGGTCATTTGCATCCTTTTAGAGAGCTGTTGAGGCCACTTGGAGGTTTATCTGTGTCCTCAGGGTCACCTGAGTGGTGCAAATGGGTGTGGAGTCTTCTTGGAACTGCTGAAAGGACTGTGCTATAGACTGGAGATAGACGATGTCATATCCTTCCCCCTCTGTTGAGAGAGGGCTGTTCAGTTTTGACATAGATGGCTTCTTTGACCCCTCTTTCAAACCAGCAGTTCTCTCTGTCCAAAATGTGGGCTTTGCTGTCTTCCAAAGAGTGGCCAGTCAGAGCTGAGGAAGCTTCTTGGATGAGAAGTGAAACGTCTTCAAAGAAAAACAAGAAAGTCCAGTTGCCTCTTGAAAAAAGCACCTTTGGGACATACTTCAATGATACTCTGCAAAGGTTTGAGAGGCATTTATAAGACAAAATGTCCTACTTCAGGTTTAGTCCCAGTTAAAGTGGTATAGGGCTGTGTAAAGCACACCAATTTAAATGAGAATTGGGAGCATCGGAGCTACTCATGTCTCAGTTGTGTCAGACATAAAATGGAGGAACATCTCAAACAGGCAATCCTCCCCATGAACAATTGGTCCCTCTCCTATTTCTGGGGGATGCAGTGTAATGTGTCTCACCATTTGGTTGCTAGCTTGCTTCTAGCCCTTTTTGATTGACTACAAAAATCAGTTTATTGAATAGGTTTTGCAAGGTAGTTTGATGGTTTCTAAATGATGGGTACGGCTCTCTGGCGAGTTACAAGACAGGAAGGATTATTGAGTTACTAATGCGGAAAGCCTTAAGAATGTTGGACAACTATTCTGTTATTTCTTGCACTTGTGTGCACTTCCCATGTGAAATAAAGAAATCTTTTTGGTCTAGAAAGAGTTTGCATCCCACAGTCCTAAATTCCCTCCCAAATGGAAAAACAAAAACCTGGACTGAAACATTTCAGCCATGCTCCTTTGAATAACTGAATCACGAGATGCCTTTCAGCATCCCTTTAGAACAGTGGCCCCCCCAACCTTTGGGTACCAGGGACTGGTTTTGTGGAGAAGTTTTTGCGTGGACTGAAGGAGGCTGGTTTTGCATGCTGCCTGCCTCAAATGGGGCTTCATTTGTTTGCGTGGCCCGGTTTCTGGCATGCTGGAGACTGGTGCCAGTCCATGGACCAGGGCTTGGGGACACCTGCTGCAGAAGATCAAGGAATTTGAAAAGTTCCCTGAAAAGTTGCCCACGTTGGCCTTGGTGGTGAATAGGGAGTGTGCAACCATTCTTGTTTTCATTGTATCCAGTTTCTATCAATTGTCTGTGGCTTATAGCAATAGCAATAGCACTTAGACTTATATACCGATTCACAGTGCTTTACAGCCCACTCTAAGTGGTTTTACAGAGTCAGCATCTTGCCCCCAACAATCTGGGTCCTCATTTTACTGACCTTGGAAGGATGGAAGGCTGAGTCAACCCTGAGCCATTCAGGATCGAACTCCTGGCTGTGGGCAGTCAACCTACAATACTGCATTCTAACCACTACGCCATCATGGCTGGATGGCTGGATGGATGGATGGATGGGTGGGTGGGTGGATAGATAGATAGATAGATAGATAGATAGATAGGAAGGAAGGAAGGCAGGAAGGAAGGAAGGAAGGAAGGAAGGAAGGAGAAAAGGAAGCACAATAGCAATAGCACTTAGACTTATATACCACTTCACAGTGCTCTACAGCCCTCTCTAAGCAGTTTACAGAGTCAGCCTATCACCCCCAACAATCTGGGTCTCCTCATTTTACCCACCTCGGAAGGATGGAAGGCTGAGTCAACCTTGAGCCTGGTGAGATTCGAACTGCCAAACTGCTGGCAGCGGGCAGTCAGCAGAAGTAGCCTGCAGTACTGCCTTCTAACCACTGTGCCACCGCGGCTCTTTATTCTCTTGTTGTAGAGCCTGGAAGTTGAATTCTTACATTTGGAGAATTATAGGTTATGACCATTTTTCGCATTTACGACCAGTGTAGCATCCCCAGGTCACGTAATCAAAATTCAGACGCTTGGCTTCAGTGACTCATATTTACGACAGTTTGCAGTGTCCCGGGGTCACGTGATCCCCCTTTTGCGACCTCCTGACAAGAACAGTCAATGGTGATGCCAGATTCACTTAACAACCATGTGACTAACTTAACAACCACAGTGATCCACTTCACAAATGTGGCAGGCAAGGTTGTAAAACGGGGCAAAACTCACTTAACCAATGTCTCGCTTAGCAATGGAAATTTTGGTCGTAAGTCGAGGGCTTACTCATTTGTATTTGCTTTCATTTTGCTGGGCCTGTGATTTCCCCTCCCCCACCCTTTTTTTAGCTGAGGGACCTTCAGTTTAGATGTCTTTTCCCTGCTAAAGCTTGTTTCTCATTTTCACACCCCTTGCTTTATTTTGTTTATTTTTGCTTTTAATTGCTGCAAACTACCTTGAGCAATGGAACGAGGTTGGAATGTCAAGGGAAGAAAAAAATAAGACAGAATACATTTCCCCTAAACTATGTTTGTTAACCACAGGCAACTGTGTTTATTGTTGGGAGATTTAAACTCCGCTTCCTACTTCGACACAGATTCACTAAACAACCTTGAGGCAAGTCGCTAATTCTTAAGTTAGTTCTCTCAATGAGGAGTTAAAAAGAGAGAAGTTATAAAAGTTTCCTCAGCAGTTGAAAGAACAATATATAAACCGAATATAAACACCCCCCAAATTTCCCCTCAAGGTTTTAGGATAAACAAATAAAGCATACAGTACGTTTTTTTCCCTCCGTGTAAGCAGATCACTAATGGAAACAGACTTGATTTATATCGTTTGGAGGTAATTTGCAGACTGGATAGAAATGTCTAGTTTAGACCCTGCAGAGAAAGTTGAGCTGTTTGGCACGTTGCCTCTATGCTTCTAAATTTTCACACTTCAATCTCCCCATTCCTAATTTCTGGATCTGCAGAAGGCTGGGAATGTTCCTCCATTTTGTTCTCTCTCATCCTAACTCAGTGCTCTTTGAGCTTGGTGGTTTTCTTGCAGACGTTTCATTACCCGAACTAGTAACATCATCAGTATTAGAAGGGAGGGGGTGGAGAAGAGGAGGAGGAGGAGGAGGAGGAGGAGGAGGAGGAGGGGGGGGGGGGAGGAGGAGGAGGAGGAGGAGGAGGAGGAAGAGGAGGAGAACTCTGCAGTCCTTGGGGCTCTCTGAGCTTGGTGGTTTTCTTGCAGATGTTTCATTGCCCAAACTAGTGATGATCATCTAGCTCTGATGATGTTACCTAATTTGGGTAATGAAACATCTGCAAGAAAACCACCAAGCTCAGAGAGCCCCAAGGACCCCTCATTTCAACCCTGAGCTACAAATATTCTCCTTCATTGGTCATCCTAACTCTTTTGAAGCATAGAAAATAAAATATAATAAAAGGAGATGGCTAAGATTTCATAAGACTCTTTTTGCATATCTTCCTGCGGGAGCTGCACTGCCTGACAATTTGCTTCCAGCTCCAATTCAAGGTGCTGGTTTGTCACCTTCAAAACCCTACACGACCTGGGCCCAGGTTATTTGTAGGGCCATCTTTTCCCAGTTACATCAGAATAACAGAATAACAGAAAACCTCCTGTGTTGAGAGAGAGAGAGAGAGCTATTTCCTGATTATTGAGCAATTTGACAGCAACCCTATAAAGGAGGGTTGAACATTGCTTTCTAGAACATAGAATTAAAAGGCTGGAAGGGACCTTGGAGATCTTCTAGTCCAACCCCCTGCTTAGGCAGGAGATCCTATACCATTTCAGACAAATGGCTGTCCAGTCTCTTCTTAAAAACCTCCAGTGTTGGAGCACCCACAACTTCCAAAGGCAAGCCATTCTACTGATTAATTGTTCTCACTGTCAGGAAATTTCTCCTTAATTCCAGGTTGCTTCTCTCCTTCATTAATTTCCATCCATCGCTTCTTGTCCTGCCTTCTGGTGCTTTGGAAAATAGGTTGATCCCCTCTTCTTTGTGGCATCCCCTCAAATATTGGAACACTGCTATCATGTCCTCCACCCAACCTACCAGAGTGGGGAGACAGGGAATATTACAAGTCCATCTAGTGGGATCAAGAGGAAGGGTCTCTTGTGGGTGTTACATCACTGGAGGTTTTCAAATAGACAATTATTTGATCAGGATGGTACAAGGCCTCTTTTGATTCTATGTTCTATAAAACAATGTTCAATCTTCCTGTAGAGGTTTATGCTGTCAAGCTGCTCACTAATCTGGAAATAATTCCCCCTCAGCACAACATAGATTTACTGTTGAGTAAGTTTACTCAGTATTGCTACTGGGCCTGCCTTGAGGAACATACGTTGCCTGTGAACTTAAAATGTTCTGGTACAAAATGTTGAATTGTACTAGACTTCACCAAATTTTAGCTAAGCTTTTTTTTTGTTTGAGAGAAGTACAAATAATAATAATAATAATAATAATAATAATAATGGAATATCTCTTAACTAGCACCATCTGCCCAGGCTGAATTGGTGCCTCAAACAATTTTTTTTTGCCAGCAATTGATTTTTACCTGCCTGAATTTTACACAACAGCTCCGTCTGGTGCACTTCATCAACCTCTCTATTGGTTAACACGCTGTGTTTGTCCTTTAATAGAAAGGGGAGAGTTGAGTGACCACTGTTGGGACTCACAAGGCAATGACAAGATCATTTTACAGCGGCTCGCGCAGTAGGCTTCGACCTTTGGGAGCGAGGCTGTTTAAACATGTGTTATTTATGTTATTCAAACAACCTTCCTTTGACGTGTGTGTTCCTTCCACCTGAGGCTGGGCAGCAGGATGGTAACAGATCCTGTAGCTTCTTCCAGTTTCATCAGAATGAGACATGTAGGCATTGGGGAGGGAGGGGGGCATGGAGGACACTGCTGGGATCTAAGGATGTGGTAAGGAAATGGCTCACTTGAATTCTTTGTGCACATTGCCTCTCCTCCAATGTCTGCAGTGGGAGTCAGCGACAGAGGAGGAGGAGGAGGAGGAGGAGGAGGAGGAGGAGGAGGAGGA
>QLTV01003660.1:282509-293288 GCA_003457575.1 Thermophis baileyi
CCACCCACCCATCCATCCATCCATCCATCCATCCATCCATCCATCCATCCATCTAGGAGATGACCAGGCTGAGCCCGAGGGAGGGGTCAAGCATATCATCAATCTCAAGTCCCTTTGCGTCCACAAGAGTTCTAGCTCCAGCCCACCTTGAATTCCGTTGAGTCTTCTCTACTGCTAATTTGCTTTGGCCATTAGTAGTTCAGATTCTTGTAGAGAGCTTAAGCTTGCAATAAACCTTTATATTCATTTGAACTGCCTGGACTTCCTGGCTTACTCTGTGCTTAACACTATAACTCTGACCCACTCCCCTGATTTTCCAAACTAAGTGCATCTGTATTTCCTTTTTTTCCTTCTTCCCAGGTCTAGCCAAGCCAATGGGATTAGTTGAAGGCCCAGGAGGTTTGGGTCAAGGAGGAATGGCTGCCACACTGAGAGATGACAGCCATGAATCTGAAATGAAATATGAAGAATATGGTTACAATGCACAACTGAGCAATCGGATTTCATTGGACAGATCTATTCCGGACTATAGACCCAAAAAGTAAGTGAGCTCTCTACGTGACCAACCATTGGTGAAAATTACTCTGTTTCCTGTACTTGTTTTGCATGGATCCTAAAAGTTGAATTAATTATAGACTGGGAAATCATAATTTCTAGTACACGAATACTGAAAAACTATAATCTGTATGGCATTGTTAAGATTCTTGTTTTTCTCATTTGTTTCATACTGTTTTATGCCTTTCTTTTGTTCTTTTTAATTCCTGTTTCTATTTATAAGGGCATGGTTGGTTTCTTGGATTACAAACTATGAAACTATGGATGGTTCCTTCTGAGGGGTTTAACACACCCGTGTTACTTCTGTGGGCTAAGGTGCCTTTTATCTAATCATTGCCCTGGCTGTGGCTTTTCCTTCTGTCTCCCAAGCTGATTCCCACATACTTATAGGGGAAAGAGTGGCAGAGCCTGGGGTTCAGTAGTGAAATCCATTTTTTTTTTACTATCGGTTCTGTGGGCGTGGCTTGGTGGGCGTGGTGTGGCTTGATGGGCATGGCAGGGGAAGGATGCTGCAAAATCCCCATTCCATCCCCACTCCTGGGGGAAGGATATTGCAAAAGCTCCATTCCCATCCCACTCTGGGGCCAGCCAGAGGTGGTATTTGCCAGTTCTCCGAACTACTCAAAATTTCCGCTACCGGTTCTCCAGAACCTGTCAGAACCTGCTGGATTTCACCCCTGCTTGGGTTGGAGTCAAGAGAGGAACCAGCCTGGAGTCCTTAAGTTCCCACAAATGGTCTAAGTCCCACCCTTCTTGAATTCCATTGACTCTTATCTAGTGCCAATGGGTGGCCCTGATTCTTCATGCCTTTACAATATTCCCAAAGGCAAAACAGAGAAGTCTATGGAGATTCACAGCCATCCAGGACATGGTTGTCCCAAAGGTGCTTTTTCAAGAGGCAACTGGACTTCCTTGTTTTTTCTTTGAAGACGTTTCACTTCTCATCCAAGAAGCTTCTTCAGCTCTGACTGGATGGTGGGGAATGGAAGGATTTATACTCCTTGCAGACAGCTGGTCATTTGCATCCTTTTAGAGGGTCGTTGAGGCCACCTGAAGGTTTCTCTGGGTCCTCAGGGTCACCTGAGTGGTGCCAATGGGTGTGGAGTCTTCTTGGAACTGCTTGAAGGACCGTGATGTGGAGCTGGGCTTCCTGCAGGGTGTTTTCTGCCCTGTGTCCCTTCACTGTTGAAGACAGGTGCAAGGCTGTTGGGGACGAGTCTGTGTTATCTGTATCTCAAACTGAAGCGCAGATGGTTCCTGTAGTCTGCAATTTTTCTGGAAATCCCGCAGCATTCAAAGGGTGTGTCAGGGTTGCAAGTAACACTCCCAACGAAAAGTAACTCCGAGGCTTGGATTTCCTCAAAGCTATAATTTATTAGAGGTGTCATATTGGCACATCTGTGAAAACCCGAATCTGAGAGCTTCTGGGTTTTCTCCACCCAAACGAAAGTTCAAGACCCTGCCCAACACCCACATGTCCATCACACGATCCAATCAGGCATCGTCTAAAACTGAAGATGCCTCCCCGTCACTTCATCACAGCTGCCGGGCACAGCGACCTTGACTTTCTGGAAAGAATGTTGTTTAGGCTACTATATATCACCTACTCCATACAATTCCCCCTCGCATTTTCCCACAGCAGAAAATGTGGCAGGCCTGAATACAAAAAGGTAAAAGATAGCTTCCAGGCCTGACAGGCTGCCCCCCCTCAGATGAGAAGCCGATCCTGTAATGAGAATAATCAGGGGGTTAATACGATGCTCCTAACCACCTCTCCCGAAGTACATAGCTAAAAGTCTCTGGAGATTCTCTGTCATCCAGGTCATGGTTGTCCCAAAGGTGCTTTTTCAAAAGACAACTGAACTTTCTTGTTTTTTCTTTGAAGACAGTTTGCTTCTCATCCAAGAAGCTTCTTCAGCTCAGAGAAGGTTATGTTTAAATCAAGGTTAGCCTTGGATAGCTGGCAGTTACACATAGCTGGCTAAATATTTGGAGGGGAGACTACCCAAAACACCAGGGACGTCTGTCCTAAAAAAAAAATCAGCATTCTGGGTGAAGATGATAACAAACCACATTTGTATTGCTACCAAGGAAACAGCATGGATGTATCCACAAAGTCACCAGGAGTCTTGGTGGTTTAACTTTCCTGTTTTTAAAGGCAGAAAACAATGTTTTATCCCCGTCACTTTATTCCTTTCCCTCCTTAAAGATGTGCAGGGCCTAAGTGTTTGTACCTTCTGGTATCTCTAACTGATTAACAGAGTTGGAAGGGACCTTGTAGATCATCTAGTCCAGCCCAAGCAGGAGACCCTACACCATTTCTGACAGAGGGCAGTCCGGTCTCTTCTTGAAAGCCTCCAGTGATGAAATTCCCACAACTTCTGAAGGCAACTTCTGTTCCATTGGTTGATTGTTCCCACTGTCAGAAATTTTCTCCTTATTTCCAGGTTGAATCTCTCCTTGATCAGTTTCCATCCATTCTTCCTTGCCTGGCCTTCAGATGCTTTGGAAAATAGCTTGACCCCCTCCTCTCTGTGGCAGCCCCTCAAATATTGGAAGACTGCTCTCATGTCTCCCCTGGTCCTTCTCTTCACTAGACTAGCCATGCCCAGTTCCTGCAACCGTTCATCGTATGTTTTAGTCTCCAGCCCCCTCATCATCTTGGTTGCTCTTCTCTGCACTTTTTTTTAGAGTCTCAACATCTTTTTTATAGTCTGGTGACCAAACCCGGATGCAGTATTCTAGGGGTGGTCTTACTAATCTCACTAAGACAAAGCTCAAACCTTGTTTAGACCGAGACTTAGCAGCTGCCCTTGTACAGTAGATCAAGCATGTTTTAATGTTGATATTGCAAGTTTCCCCGTGTAGCTCTGTCTAATGCTCATAGCTTTGATGCAACTCTACTCTTTTACTCTCTTCTTTCCCCGACGCCTTCCTTTGTTTTACATTAATTTGTCTCATGCTGGCTTTGGAAAACATAAATGTCATGAGTTAAGACCCTCCTTTAAAACATAGCAGTCTTTGTTCCCCCCCAAAAAAAGTAAACACCTGTCATACATGGTTTGGTCTACCCACCTTTCCAGAATGAGTAGGTCTCACTTTGGCAGCCATCACAAATGTTTATCCTCACTTGAAGCGAGGTGCAGAAAATATTATTACAAAGTGAGACATGAACGCCCAACAGGACAAGGCACAGGAAATAAAACTTCTCCTCTTGTCGTTATGCAGATAAGATTCCCCTCTAGAGGAACTGAAAGCTGAAACATGTTATATTTGTACTGGTTTATTTAGAGGCCGCTGTTTGCAGGTTTGGGGGGATATTTCCAGGGGACGCAACAATATATATTATGGAAATCCTATTTATTTCTTTTTCTTTTTAAATTTTATTTATACATTTTTCTTTAACATACATAAGTGCTTAGTAAACAGTGTACTGTCTGAGTCAATTTAATTATACATAATAATAGCAATAGCACTTATATACCGCTTTACAGTGCTTTATAGCCCTCTCTAAGCGGTTTATGAGTCAGCCTCTTGCCCCCAACAATCTGGGTCCTTATTTTACCCACCTCGGAAGGATGGAAGGCTGAGTCAACCTTGAGCCTGGTGAGATTCAAACTGCCAAATTGCAGGCAGCCAGCAGTCAGCAGAAGTAGCCTGCAGTACTGCCCTCTAACCACTGTGCCACCGAGGCTCATAATAGTAATAATAATATTATTTTCTTGTACATAGTGATATTCTTCCAACTTCTACCTCTATTATCTAACCATTGACATCCCATGTCAAAAAACATTCTGTATCTTCTTTATCTTTATCTTCTTTATCTTCTTTATCTTTATCTTTAATGTTAACCTATCCATTTCTGCACAATCTAATATTTTTTTCATTATATTTTCATCTGTAGGATAAATAAATAAATCCTATTTATTTCTGTGCCTCCAGATGATCAAAGATTATTGATTCCGTTTGGACTTTTGGTGATGGTTAGTACCAATGCCCGCCATCTTGTTTGCTCGTCTGTTAGCATAGATTTTAACCCTGTTTCAATCTCATGACTCTTCCATAATCTTAAAAGCCATCTTGAAATTCAGTCGAAAATGCAGGTAGCCCTCGACTTACAACAGTTCATTTAGTGACCGTTGAAAGCTACAACGGCACTGAAAAAAGTGACCTATGACCATTTTTCACACTTATGACCGTTGCAGCATCCCCATGATCAGGTGATCAAAATTCAGACGGTTGGCAATTAGTTCATGCTTATGACGGTTGCTGTGTCCCGGGGTCATGTGATCCCCTTTTGACAAGCAAAGTCAACGGGGAAGCCAGATTCACTTCACAACTGGGTTACTAACCTATCAACTGCAGTGATTCACTTAATAACGGTGGCAAAAAAGGTCGTAAAACAGGGCAAAACTCTCTTTACAAATGTCTCACTTAGCAACAAAACTTTTGGGCTCCATTGTGATCGTAAGTCGAGGACTATCTGCAGTCAAAAATAAATGGAAAGAGTCCTCTGCTTTCTCCACTACACCCCAGAAGCACAAATAGGTTTTAAAATGGTTTCTCAAAATTAGAAGTGCGGAGGCCGTGTATTTTGACCAGATTCCAGGAATTTGCCGAAATTCACATTCATTGCATCAATGACACTATCAGAAATGGTGTAGGGCAATGATGGCGAACCTTTTTTTGCTCGGGTGCCAAAAGGGTGCACGCGCGATAGCACGCGAGCGCATGCCCACACCCATAATGCAATGCCCTCCCCCCTGCGCATGTGCGCACAACCCCCCCCGCGCTGCCCCCCCACACGCACATGCATGCAGACCTCACTGAAGCCTCCGGGCTTCCTGTAGGCCCGTTGTGCTGTTTTTCACCCTCCCCAGGCTTCAGGAAAGCCTCCTGAAGCCTGGGGAAGGCGAAAAATGGCCCAACAGGCCTACCGGAAGTTCAGAAACGAACTTCCAGTAGGCCCGTTGGGTCCGTTTTTTGCCATCCACAGGCTCTGGAGGCTTTCCTGAAGCCTGGGGAGGGCGAAAATGGCCTCCCCCCGCTCTCCGGAAGGCCAAAAATCAGCTGGCCAGCACTGACCAGGAGCTGACATAGGGCAATGCCTCGTGTGCCCTCAGATATGGCTCCGCATGCCACCTGTGGCATGCGTGCCATAAGTTCGCCATCACGGGTGTAGGGTCTCCTGCTTGGGCGGGGAGTTTGACTCGATGACCTACAAGGTCCCTTCCAACTCTGTTAATCCGTTAAATCTTCTTTTGCTGTTGTGGCCTGTCAGCCGCCGGCCCCTCCAGCAGCCGAATCAGAGGAGGAGGAGGCGTGGGAGTCAGGGCCAGCATCAAGGCAACCTGAGAGCTCCGAGGGGGAAGAGGGAATGGAGCTGGCAGAGAGAGAGACAGAGGCGGAGCCTGGGCCATCCATCAGCCCTCAGATGGAGAGTCAACAGCTCCCAGGTCTGGAGGTGGATGATGAGGAAGAGGAGGAACAGCTGGGTCCAGTGCCTGACGCGCAGAAGGCAGAGGAGAGGAGAACAGTGGAAATCTAAGGGCTGGTCCTTGGGACAGAAGAGCCACAGCTGCTAGCGAAGCCCCACCTGAAGCCCTCTGGGGATAAAAGGCAGGGGGCAGAGATGAATAGATGTGGCAGACAACTATTCATCTCCCTGCCGGACAGACTTGTTAGCCTGCGGTGAGAGAGAAACTTTTTGCCGGGGCTGCTGGAGCTCCTAATAAAGGAATTATTGATTTAACTTCAGAGGGTTTGTCGTGTTTGGGGAGCTGAGTCAGAACATTTGCCTTCAATCTTCTCCAACATCAGGATCGTTTCCAATGAGTCCCCTCTTCTCATTTGGTGGCCAAACTACAGATAGTCCTTATGACCACAGTTGACCCCCCCCCCAAATTTATGTTGCTAAGTGAGACAGTTAAGTGAGTTTTGCCCCATTTTGCGACCTTTCTCCCCACAGTTCTTAAGTGAATCCCTGCAGTTCTTAAGTTAGTAACAAAGTGGTTAAGTGAATCTGGCTTCCCCATTAACCCTAACCCTAAACCTAACCCTGCTTGTCAGGAGGTCGCAAAAGGTGATGACAAGACCCCAGGACACGTCAACCATCATAAATATGAGTCAGTTGCCGAGCATCTAAATTTTGATCACGTGATTCTGGGGAAGCTGTGAAAAAAACATTTTTTTTAGTGCTGTTGTCACTAAATGAACTGTTGTAAGTCCAGGACTATCTGTGTTTGAGCAAACGTTCCTTACTACTATTGTAACTGACTTATTCTGAGCTGCCGGGCAACCTGGAAAGTTTGCTAAATTGTCCTGATTCAAAAAAAAAACCCCACCTTTAAACCAAATAATTAACTTCCAAAATACAAAAGGGGATGCAAAGCCTCTGTAAGCAGAATTTCACAGTGAGGTTTGATTCGTGCAGACGTCAAGGGTTAGCTTTCAGCTAATTTTTTCATGCCGTTTCAAGATTTCCTGTATGTTTTCCTCATCCTTGCTTGGCCCATTAGATACAAAATTGATTTCTCTTCGTTTGGCCCTGGCTAGGCTTTCTAATTAAACACTGAGTTTAATTATATCACAAAAGGGTGCAATGTAGATCTTAATTACTACCAGCAGCCCTTGGGGAATAACAGAGAGATAATGGGCAAACGAAAATTCAATAGAATGCTAAAAAAACCCACAAAAACAAACGATAGCCTTTATTCAAAATCCAAACGTGAGATTCAAAATGTGCTTGATCCCACGTTGACGTTGGAATCCAGTGGATCTTATGAGTGTAGGTTTAATTTTCATCCAAGCTGGGGGAACTGAAGGAGAACTCAGTTTCCCTCCTGCCTTCTCAACTCAAAGTGAAGGTTCAACTGACTTCATAGATTTTGTATTGATTTGGGGTCTGGCATTCATTTCATACATCCTTCCTCTGATAATCCTTTCTTTTTGAAGGGGGGGGGTTTTTCTTTTCTTTCCTTCTCTGTGTTTCTTTCCTTTGTTGGAGGGGGGGGGGGGGGGGGGGGGGGGGGGGGAGGAGGAGGAGGAGGAGGAGGAGGAGGAGGAGGAGAACTATGGAGTCCTTGGTGCTCTCTGAACTTGGTGGTTTTCTTGCAGATCTTTCATGACCCAACTAGGTAACATCATCAGTGCTAAAGGGAGTTGGGTGTGCAGAGAGGAGGGGAAGGGGCGGAAGGGAGAGGAAGAGGAAGAGGACTGTGTGATTCTTGGTGCTCTCTGAGCTTGGTGGTTTTCTTGCAGACCTTTCATGACCCAACTAGGTAACATCATTATGAACAATGGTGGCGCAGTGGTTAGAATGCAATACTGCAGGCTACTTCTGCTGACTGCCGGCTCCAGCAGTTCAGCAGTTCAGTTCTCACCAAGGTTGACTCAGCCTTCCATCCTTTCGAGGTTGGTAAAATGAAGACCCAGATTATTGTTGGGGGCAATATGCTGACTCTGTAAACCACTTAGAGAGGGCTGTAAAGCACTGTGAAGCAGTATATAAGTCTAAGTGCTATTGCTATTGCTATCATTCAGTGCTAGAAAAGAGACTTGTTTCCAGGGAGGAGGAGGAGGAGAAGGAGGAGGAGGAGGAGGAGGAGGAGGAGGAGGAGGAGGAGGAGGAGGAGGAGGAGGAGGAGGAGAAGAAGAAGAAGAAGAAGAAGAAGAAGAAGAAGAAGAAGAAGAAGAAGAAGAAGAAGAAGAAGAAGAAGAAGAAGAAGAAGAAGAAGAAGAAGAAGAAGAAGAAGAAGAAGAAGTAATCATCATCATCATGATATCTCAGAACACCATAAAACATCAACATCTGCCTATCTGAGGTCCGTGGAAAGGACTCAATAGGTGGACAAAAATGTCAAATCCAGTCTGAACATCTGACTGATTGTGCAGTGAACCAATAAGAATAATCTTCCATTTTTCTTTAGCATTTGAGAAATTTGGAAGAGAGAGCAAGAACACAGCCAAATTGCAAAGCTGCTGGTTTGCCATTTAGGGGGTTCATATTTTAGTGACACAAAACTGATTATCCAAGTTCCTTGATTACAGCCAGCAGTCTCAAATCCAGCTAGGAAAATTGGTCCCAAAATGAGAAAGAAAAACCACCATCGTGCTCTTCGTACCAACAAATGGTTAATTACCCCGAGCCATCTTGGTTTTTAATTATAAATAGTGACAGTTTGTATGAGAGTTTTGTGGGACTTTCTCATGAACATCTGAAAATCATCAGACACAAATTCTAAGACATGCGTAGGATTGCGCTGTGAGTTATTTTAAGCTCTATCTGTCTCTTAATGGAACAGAATCGCCGAAGCAACGAAACGATTTTTAAAGAGAATGCATATTTGTTTTGATGTTAACAGTTGACCTGGGAAATTCACACTATTTCAAAGCTTTTTTTGAACATTCTAATCTGCATATTTTTAAGGAGCTACAGTTCCATCGGCATTGAGTTTGTTATTTTAATTGGGCCTGTAAGTATCATTATAAACACACACACACACACACACACACACACACACACACACAATCTGAAAATAAACAATCAAAAAGGCAGAAATCTACTGCATATAAAATGTTTTCAAGGCAAGGCTATGAACATTTGATAAGCGGACTGGATTTCTTCTGGAATGAACTTGTCGCCAAAAATAGTTTTGTTTTTCGTGTTTTGTTAAAGGTGGAGGTACAATTTTGCAAGTAGAATCTGTCAGTTAAAGTGGAGAATAAGAAGACGCTAGGAAGAACACTGAGACAAATCAGATACAGTTAGTCCTCGACTTATGACCACAATTGAGCCCAAAATTTATGTTGCCAAGGGAGACGTTGGTTAAGTGAGTGTTGCCCCGTTTTACGACCTTTCTTGCCACAGCTGTTAAGTGAATCACTGCAGTTGTTAAGTAACAGGGTTGATAAGTGAATTGGGCTTCCCCTTTGGCTTTGCTTGTCAGCAAAATGGGAATCACATGACCCCGGGACACTGCAACCGCCATAAGTATGAATCAGTTGCCAAGCATCTGGATTTTGATCACGTGACTACGGGGAGGCTGCAACGGTCGTAAGTGTGAAAAATAGCAATAGCACTTAGACTTATATACTGCGTCACAGTGCTTTGCAGCCCTCTCTAAGCGGTTTTACAGAGTCAGCGTATGGCCCCAACAATCTGGGTCCTCATTTCACCGACCTTGGAAGGATGGAAGGCTGAGTCAGCCTTGAACCGATCAGGATCGAACTGCCAAACTGCTGGCAGCCGGCAGTCATCAGAAGTAGCCTGCAGTCCTGCATTCTAACCACTGCGCCACCGTGGCTCAATGGTCATAAGTCACTTTTTTCAGTGCCATTGTAACTTTGAACGGTCACTAAACGAACTACAGTATGTCGAAAACTACCTGTAGAATTCACAAAAAAATATCCTCCAGATTGAAAATTGAGGGCACTTTATTTTAGAATGTTCTCTTTTTAAAAAAAAAAAAAAAGAATTATCTCTCAATAGTTATAGCCAGACTCAAATATATACAGCTAGTCCTTGACTTACATCCACAGCCGAGATCACAATTTCCATTGCTAAGCAGATAGGCATGCCTCTGAAGTATCCTTAGAAGCTGATATCTATTAGATCGATAGATCATATCAACAAGTTGAAGAGGAAAACAAAGATGAATTTAGCAAGGGTTGCGAGCCAGCAAACAGCATCTCAGCCAGTGGTGGTGTTATGTTCTAACTGTTTCAACTGTGTTGCATGGTTCCAACCAGGTCCAGCGTTTGAGCGGGAAAAAGCTCAAACGCTATTGGCTGGTCTGTCTGACAGCTCCCTATAAAAGGGCAAGCTGTCAGACTGCTCTTTGCTGGTTGCTTACACAAGAGCTGAAATAAAGAGCTGCTTTGGAAGTCTGTCTCCTGTCATCTCTACCCACTATCTAACAGTGGCGACGAGGGCTTGGGCCAGGAGAACTGTGACTAGCTTCTTCAGCACTTTCAACCAGCCAGGCAGACATCTTGGAAAAAGCTCAAACGCTATTGGCTGGTCTGTCTGACAGCTCCCTATAAAAGGGCAAGCTGTCAGACTGCTCTTTGCTGGTTGCTTACACAAGAGCTGAAATAAAGAGCTGCTTTGGAAGTCTGTCTCCTGTCATCTCTACCCACTATCTAACAGTGGCGACGAGGGCTTGGGCCAGGAGAACTGTGACTAGCTTCTTCAGCACTTTCAACCAGCCAGGCAGACATCTT
>QLTV01003660.1:296854-310324 GCA_003457575.1 Thermophis baileyi
CTCCTGCTTGGCTGCCCTCTTTCATCTTGGCTATAATCTTGTCCCTTGTCTCTGCCATGAGTGAGTCCCAGGCAGAGGTGGGCTTCAGCAGGTTCTGACCAGTTCTGGAGAACCGGTAGCGGAAATTTTGAGTAGTTCGGAGAACCGGTAAATACCACCTCTAACTGGCCCCGCCCCCATCTATTCTCTGCCTCCCGAGTCCCAGCTGATTGGGAGGAAATGGGGATTTTGCAGTATCCTTCCCCTGGAGTGGGGAGGGAATGGAGATTTTGCAGTATCCTTCCCCTGGAGTGGGGAGGAAATGGGGATTTTGCAGTATCCTTCCCCTGGAGTGGGGAGGGAATGGAGATTTTGCAGTATCCTTCCCCTGGAGGGGGGAGGGAATGGAGATTTTACAGTATCCTTCCCCTGCCACGCCCACCAAGCCACGCCCACCAAGCACACCATGCCCATCAAGCCACGCCCACAGAACCAGTAGTAAAAGAATTTGAATCCCACCACTGATCTCAGCCCTGGGGAAGGAGCAAAACGTAAGAAAGACACCTAAAATAACCTCTCTTTCATTCTGTTTGATATAAGAGGGGTTGGAAGGCAAATTTGGTAGGCTGTCAAAATTTTGTTATTATACTCCACAACAACAACAAAGTGTTCCTGTTACCCTTGCAATATCTGTTTCCTAACCTGGCCTACTTCAAAAAGCTGACATATGCATTCTTGCAACCAGAACATAGAATAAAATAGTTGGAAGGGACCTTGGAGGTCTTCTAGTCCACCCCCTGCTCAAACAGGAGACCTTATAGCATTCCAGACAAATGGCTGTCCTTGAAAGCCTCCAGTGATGGAGCACCCACAACTTCTGGAGGCAAGTCATTCCACTGATTGATTGTTCTCACTGTAAGGAAATTTCTCCTTAGTTCTAGGTTGGATCTCTCTTGAATGATCTTCCACCCATTACTTCTTATCCTTCCTTCAGGAGATGTGGAGAATAGGTTGATCTTCTCTTCTCTATGACAGCCCTTCAAATCCTGGAAGACAGCTGTCACATCACCCCTAGTCCTTCTCTTCATTAGACTAGACATACCTAGTTCCCTCAATCGTTCATCGTACGGCTTAGCCTCCAGCCGCCTTATCATCTTTGTTGTTCTTCTCTGTACTCTTTCTAGGGTCTCAACATCTTTTTTATATCATAGTGACCACAATTGGATGCAGTATTCCATGTGCAGTCTCACCGGTGCAGTATAAAGTGGTACTATCACTTTACGTGATCTTGCAAATTCAGAAACCAGCATACTTTGCTACACACAAGTTTTTCATTGCCTGAACTCAGTAACATAACAGATTAACAGAGTTGGAAGGGACCTTGTAGGTCATCTAGTCCAACCCCCTGCCCAAGCAGGAGACCCTATACCATTTCTAACAAATGGCAGTCCAATCTCTTCTTGAAAGCTTCCAGTGATGAAGCTCCCACAACTTCCGAAGGCAACTTCTGTTCCATCGGTTGATTGTTCTCACTTTCAGGAAATTTCTCCTTATTTGAATCTCTCCTTGTTCAGTTTCCATCAGAGGTGGGTTCCTCCCGGTTCAGACCAGTTCGCCTGAACCGGTAGCGACCCGCTGGTGATGTCATGATGATGTCATGGATCCGGTTAGGTCAGTGCCAGTCCATGGACGCTGCCATCTTTTTTTGAATTTTTTCTGGTTTTTTTTTCTTCTGCGCATGCGCAGAAGCCGAATTTCCAGCACTGCGCATGCATTGCCATCATGCTTTTGGATTTTTTGGGGAGGGGATTTTTTTATTTTTTTTGCACTGCGCATGCACGCACGCGCAAAGTGCGTGCGCAGCCACACGGCACGGGAGGAAGCGAACCAGCAGCGAGGTAAGTTAGAACCCACCCCTGGTTTCCATCCATTATTCCTTGTCTGGCCTTCAGGTGCTTTGGAAAATAGTTTGACCCCCTCCTCTCTGTGGCAGCCCCTCAAGTATTGGACCACTGCAATCATGTCTCCCCTGGTCCTTCTCTTCACTAGACTAGCCATGCCCAGTTCCTGCAACTGTACATTGTAGGTTTTAGCCTCCAGTCCCCTAATCATCCTGGTTGCTCTTCTCTGCACTCTTTCTAGAGTCTCAACATCCTTTTTTATAGTGTGGTGACCAAAACTGGATGCAATCTTCTAGGTGTGGCCTTACGAAGGCTTTATAGAGTGATATTAGTACCTCCCTTGATCTTGATTGTATCCCTCTGTTAATGCAACTTAGGATTGCATTGGCTTTTTTGATTGATTTTATTTATTTTATTTATTTATTTTGTCAAACATGTACAAGATAGCAGGTATAGGTATAATGATAAACATAATCAAAGTGAATACAGATAGATGAAGAGAATAGTACAGAAGGAAAGGGACGGTAGGCACGCTGTTGCGCTTATGCACGCCCCTTACAGACCTCTTAGGAATGGGGTGAGGTCGACAGTAGACAGTCTAAGGTTAAAGTTTTTGGGGTTTGGGGAAGAAACCACAGAGTCAGGTAGTGAATTCCAGGCATTGATCACTCTGTTGCTGAAGTCGTATTTTCTGCCGTCGAGTTTGGAGCGGTTTACATTAAGTTTGTATCTATTGTGTGCTCGTGTATTGTTGTGGTTGAAGCTGAAGTAGTCATTGACAGGTAGGACCTTGTGGCAGATAATTTTATGAACTACATTTAGATCGGTTCTAAGGCGACGTAGTTCTAAGTTGTCTAAGCCCAAGATTTCAAGTCTTGTGGAATAAGGTATTCTGTTGCGAGTGGAGGATCTTCATGTCTTCATGGAGACATCCGTGTGGGTTTCTTACCAGTCATGATGGAGGTGGTTTGTCACTGTCTCCATCTCAGGAGATTCTTTTTATGATCAGTTCTACTCTCCTGGTAATTCCAGAAGATCTCCATCCCAGCACTAACCAGAACTGATCCTGCCTACTGAGGCTTCTGACCCTGGAAAAACTGTACTACAGGTTGCTTCTTCCAGAGACTTAGGGACTCTTACTTAGAAACCATTCTTATTGAATTCAGTGGGCCTTTTCTGCTGAAAGCATGCGTGGTTTTATAGAGCTTAGCTGGCCATCATCATTTTGGAAGGAAGATGAAACACTGATGTAGAGAAAGTGTGCCGTTTATTGTTTCAGAGATAATTGGTTTGCCTTTCCCAGTGCCTGAAGTGTTTGGCTTTTTGTGAAGAAATGTTTGTTTGACGGAATAATAAGTTTTATATTTCCGTGTTTCTTATTATGCTCTGACCTACGGCGGAGACAGTAAACAGATGCAAATTTGTGCCAACGAGGCTTAAATTGGTTTCAGCTATCATTCCTTTTTCCACAAGGAGCCCAGGGAAATGTAGTTCAGTCAGGAGCTGAGGGGGAAAAGAGGATGTTCAATAACTTCATTGTGTGGTTGCTCCTGAGACTCCAGGAAAGGGATTGGCAGGCTTTGGGGGTTAATTGGCACATCTGGAATTGGAGAAGTAAGATGGGATGGACACCTGCACAAAATGGCCACTGTTTGCCAGAAGGAAGATGTACGTGAACTTCTGCAGACCTCAGATATGTACTTGATCAATACAGCTGAACCATCTTCCCTCTTTCTGTCGGCCAGTCCTGTTTTCAAGAAAGCATAGGAGAAGAACCCCTGCCATTTTGTTTTCTAAGATATTGGCATTGAACTGCTACCTCCTATTCTTCTCCTCCTTCTTTTCCTCCTTCTCCTCCTCCTCCTCCTCCTCCTCCCTGCAAACCCCACTCCCTGATGATGTTACCTATTTGCAGAGGTGGGTTCCTCCCGGTTCAGACCGGTTCTTTAGAACCGGTAGAAACTTGGTGGCCTGGGTCGCTAGAACCTGCAGCGACCCAGGCCTGCCACGCCCCTGAACCGGTTTTTTTGGTGGCGCCATAGGCAGCGCCATTTTGTTTCTTGTTTCTGCGCATGTGCAGTAGCTTTTTTTAAGCACTGCTTTTTTAAGCGCGGCGTGACACTGAGTGAACCGGCAGTGAGGAAAACCAGAACCCACCCCTGCCTATTTGGGTAATGAAACATCTGCAAGAAAACAACCAAGCTCAGAGAGCACCAAGGATCCCACAGTCCTCCTCCTCCTCCTCCTCCTCCTCCATCTCTACTATTATGAAAAAATATCCTTCTTCTCCTTTTCCTTTTTTTCTTTCTCTTCCTTTTCCTTCTCCTTCTCCTCCTCTTCCTTCTCTTTCCTCCTCCCCTCCCTCTCCTCCTTCTCCTTCTCTTTCTCCCACTCTCCTCCTCCTCCTCCTCCCCGCCTTTCTCCTTCTCTTTCTTCCTGAACCATTTCTGCAATTAAAGAAACACTAGAGATGACATTTTACTTTGAACTAATTTTATTCCAGCTAGTTAAAAGAATGTATTTTCAACAATCAGTTATGATTAGAGCTTTGGGACTTCTCCAATTCTTGGGGAAGCATGAAAGCATTACCAAATCAAGGCTGGTATAATCCACGGCTGAGATAGACATTACCGCATGTGTTGGTGGGGGGGAGCTTTTGAAGAGATGCTCTCACTTACACACAATGGTACAATTCTATGTTTTGGGGGTAAATCCAGCATCCCTGAGAAGGGGAGTTTAAATGACTGCCCATCCCATCCCTGAAACCATCAGAAAATTACCCCCTGCACTATATGCTAGGGACAAGTGGTTCTAGCAATTTTCCTTTCAACAGCATTTCTTACAAAATTGCAAGGCAGTGGTTCTTTTCTTTTTTCTTTTTTTTCCCCCTGTAAGTTTGGGTTTTGACTTTTTCTGCACGATTCAGCTTACCAAGCAGGAGTGACCTGCTGAGTAAATTATATATAAGACCTGAAAATTGAGGTGCCTAAAATATTAATTTCTTTGCATGGTAGCAATATCTTCTGAACCAACCCCCTCTCTGCCCCCCCAAAACCCACCCTCCAATCTCCAGCTGAAAAAAGAGGGTTTTTTCAGTCTTTGCTTAGTCCACAATGCATGTCCTATTTTGTGGACCGTACAGATCAGCCATGGACAGTTAGGATCTTCTGCTCTGTCAGATTAAACATTAAGGAAAGCCATAGGCTAAGGATGGAACCAAACTTTTGATGCAAATCAAAAATCAAACAACCCATCTAACTACAACTCCCTTTTGATGATCTCTTAATTCAGGGTAGAGTTTGGGCACCTGGATGGAACTGAGCGTTTGCCAGCCGGATGCCCTTCCTGATGCCTATGTGGAGTTCACAGCAGATATTTTCTCTTTGCACCCCGAAACATCTGTCACTGCCTAGAATTGAACTCTCAACCTTCCAAGTGGGAGTGAGCATCTTCACCATTACGCTACCACCCATCTAACTAGGGTAGATAAAAATCCTGCCATTCACACATACTGATCTTGGTTAGTGTGAAAGTTAGTTAGGATTGGGGGTTGTGTTTGTTTCTTTCCCCTGTTGGCGTGATTTTTGTGTTGAGGACATTGAGTGAACTCGGTCTGTTTGCTCATGGCTCAAGATATTGTATGCACCCATAAAACAGGTTAATTCAGTTTAAGCCTGTTGTAGGACAGAACCCAATGTTGGACTCTACACACTCATATGGCCAAGTCTGGTTTTCATAGTATATAAATCCAAATCAAGGAGAGAAAAAACCCCAGTTTATTTAGTAGTAACACACCTTCATTTGAAACTATGGTTTGTTGTTGGTTTAAACAACTCCTGGCTTATTTTAAATATGATTGGTTGTTGTAACTGAATCCAGAGCCTGGCCTTTGTGTTTCTACTCCATTGGTATCTGCTACACAATGGAGAACCAAGCCGGAAATTCTCTGAACAAGCTGCCATTGATTCGATGAACTCCAAGGATAGTTCAATAAACCATGGTTTAAAAAAAATCTTAACTTAGTGTTGCTCGCAAATGTATTTATCTTGATTTTTTTTATTTTTATTTTTTAGCTTTCCCTTCCCACCCGAGAGCAGAATTTACAAGGAATTGCTCACCTGCTTTCATACATTTCCTTTCCTTTCCAAAATTTCACTTTCGACTTTTTCAAAGCAAGGTCCAAAAATCAAACTGGTGGATTATGCTGGGGGGGGGAATAAAGCATCTTGAGCACAATTGCTTTAGAAAACTGCTGAGGTCGCACATCCAGATTAGGAACGAATTTTAGTGCGGTGTTCGGTTTTACGAAGCTTATTATGGATGCCGATGAAAGAAGGGTGCTTTACAATTGGAGAATTTGAAGATGGATCTAAAGCAACTGCTAATTCAATCAAGGGCTCTTCAGGTGAACCTTAATTGCCATTAGACCCAGTCTGCATAGCTAATTTGGCAAGCTTTAGGTTCCTGCTGCTGGTTTCATGTCTAATGTGCCCAACTACCATGTTTCTAATATAAATCCTTTATGCCTGGATAATTGGCAATGCCTGAACTTCTCTGGGTGCAGAAGGTTTCAGAGTTAAACCATTCTCCAATGGGTAGAGTTTTGGGTTTTGTTTTTTTTTAATCTGGTTAAAGAGAAGGCCCTCTGTGAAATATGTGTGATGTCCTTCAAGAGAGACCTGGCCCTCAAATGGTTTTATATGACTTTAATGAAACCAGGCTGGCAAATAATTGAATTCTTTTCTTTCTTAGGTTCCCATTCTAACCCACTGCTTTATGGACAGCCATCTGTCCTAAATGGGATAGGGTCTCCTACTTGAGGAGGGGGATGGATTAGAAGACCTCCAAGGTTCCTTCCAACTCTGTCGTTCTGTTATCTCTCTGTCTCTTCGAAGTCTTGTAGGGGGTTGGAAACAGCCTATGTCCTCTGCTTCCCATGAACATACGTCTAGAGCCGTGGTGGCGCAGTGGTTAGAGTGCAGTATACTGCAGGCTACTTCTGCTGATCACCGGCTGCCAGCAGTTTGACAGTTCGATTCTCACCGGCTCAAGGTTGACTCAGCCTTCCATCCTTCTGAGGTCGGTAAAATGAGGACCCAGATTGTTGGTGGCAATAGGCTGACTCTATAAACCACGTAGAGAGGGCTGTAAAGCACTGTGAAGCGGTATATAAGGCTAAGTGCTAATGGTATTGTTCTGCCGTTTCTCCTTCTTTCCTTCTTTCCTTCCTTCCTTCCTTCCTTCCTTCCTTCCTTCCTTCCTTCCTTCCTTCCTTCCTTCCTTCCTTCCTTCCATGATGCACAGTGGTTAGAATGTAGTATTGCAGGCTAATTCTGCCACAGCCGGGAGTTCGATCCTGACTGGCTCAAGGTTGACTCAGCCTTCCATCCTTCTGAGGTCATTAAATTGAGGACCCAGATTGTTGGGGGCAAGAGGCTGACTCTGTAAACCTCTTAGAGAGGGCTGTAAAGCACTGTGAAGCAGTATATAAGTCTAAGTGCTAGTGCTATTGTTCTTTCTTTTCCCCTTCCTTCCTTCCTTCCTTCCTTCCTTCCTTCCTTCCTTCCTTCCTTCCTTCCTTCCTTCCATCCATCCATCCATCCATCCATCCATCCATCCATCATACACAGTGGATAGAATGCAGTATTGCAGGCTAACTCTGCCGA
This sequence comes from Thermophis baileyi, assembly GCA_003457575.1. Classification (NCBI taxonomy): domain Eukaryota; kingdom Metazoa; phylum Chordata; class Lepidosauria; order Squamata; family Dipsadidae; genus Thermophis; species Thermophis baileyi. The sequence continues at coordinate 304,401 of QLTV01003660.1, forward strand.
CTGCCAGCAGTTCGATCCTGACCGGCTCAAGGTTGACTCAGCCTTCCATCCTTCCGAGGTCAATCAAATGAGGACCCAGATTGTTGGGGGCAATGTGCTGACTCTGTAAACCACTTAGAGGGGGCTGTAAAGCACTGTGAAGCGGTATATAAGTCTAAGTGCTGTTGCTATTGCTATCTCCTGATGTCCACAAGCTTTTCCATTAGCTCATTCGCTCAGCATTGCAATGGTTGATTATTCTCCTCCTTTGATTTTCTCCTGAAAGATTCTTCGGGGGGGGGGGGAGTGAGGGAAAATGATTGGAAAATGAATAAATTCTTAGATCCTGCCCTCAACACCTTTGCAGGGTACCTTGTAGTCTTCCATACCCTCCTGTCTTCCCACCTCCAAAGAGAAGTACCTAATGGTTAAAAAAAAAGGGGGGGGGAAACCATGATCATTATGTTGAAGTGTTGAGCGAGGAGGTCAGTGAATTTGACAAGAGGAAAGAAAGTCATTTCCCCTGGGATCATTAGCCGTATTTTAGAGAACAGGCTCTGTAATTGCTATGGTAATTGGGCTCTGGAATTGCCTGCAAGAGCGTGTCGGTTATTTTTAATGTTAATTTCTGTGCAAGGGCAAGAGCCAGAGTGTTACTTTCATGAGGTGTGCATTGGCAGGAAATATCAAAAAGGGCCTTGATGAATCCGATCAAAAACTCACCTGATCTATTAAACTGTCACAATCCCGGCCAGGGGTTGCACGTTCCCGTTTACCCTGAGGGCTATTTCTGACGAATGGATTGATCCTTTGACTTCTTCCTAGCAACCATCTCGGATCGGAAGGATTATCAGCCAATATCTGGAGGGAGAGTGACCTCTTTGGGAAGAGTGCACGTCTGAGATGGCTAGGGTGGAGAGGAATGGCCATGCGTGGTTGAGATGGCTATGACAGTAAAGCTCATGGACAGATGGAAGGAGGAAGCTAAGCTGTTCCTCATCAGGAGACATTCAGAATCAGAATAAAGCTGGAAGGGACCTTGGAGGTCTTCTAGTCCAGCCCTCTGCTCAAGCAGGAGAACCTATACCATTTCAGAGAAGTGACTGTCCAGTCTCTTCTTAAAAACCTCCAGTGATGAAGCACCCACCATTACTGTAGGCAAGCTGTACCACTGGTTATTTATCCTCACTGTTAGGAAGTTTCTCTTTAATTCCAGGTTGCTTCTCTCCTGCATTAGTTTCCATCCATTGTTTCTTGTCCTGCCCTCTGGTGCTTTGGAAAATAAATTGAACCCCTCCTCTTTGTGGCAGCCTCTCAAATACTGGAATATTGCTATCATGTCACCCCTAGTCCTTCTTTTCTGTAGTCTAGCCAAACCCAAATCCTGCAACCGTTCTCCATCTGTTTTAGTCTCCAGGCTAAAGGCTAAAGTCTCCAGGCTTCAGGCCTTTAATCATCTTAGTTGCTCTTCTTTGCACTTTTCCCCAAAGTCTCAACATCTTTTTTGTAATGTGGTGACCAAAACTGGATGCCGTATTCCAGGTGTGACCTTACCAAGGCTTTATAAAGCGGTACTAATACTTCACGTGGTTTTGATTCTATGCCTCTATTTATATTTATTTTATTGTTGATATTTTTACGCCTGTCACATTCATAGACTTCTTTTTATTCCCCGCAGGTGCAAACAGATGTCCTATCCTGAGGACCTTCCCCAAATCTCAGTGGTCTTTATTTTTGTAAACGAAGCCTTGTCTGTCATCCTACGCTCAGTTCACAGTGTTGTGAATCACACGCCATCCCACTTGCTCAAGGAGGTCATTCTGGTGGACGACAACAGCGACAACGGTAACTGTTCACGACTGTTCACAATGCCGGCTCACTGGTTTGTGTCCCTGACTCTGTTAAACTTGCCTTGTCCATCATGAGAGAAAGCAATTTGGGGTCGGATGGGGAAAGAGATGGCTGATTTTTTTACCCAGATAGTCCTCGACTTACAGCCACAATTGAGCCAAAAATTTCTGTTCCTAAGTGAGACATTTGCTAAGTGAGTTTTTGCCCCATTTGACGGCCTTTCTCGCCACAGTTATAAAGCGAATCACTGCAGTTGTTAAGTTAGCAACACGGCTGTTAAGTGAATCTGGTTTCCTCGTTGACTTCGCTTGTCAGAAGGTTTCAAAAGGGGATCACATGACCCCGGGTGACGTGGCAACCGTCATAAGTACATGCCAGTTGCCAAGCATTTGAATTCGGATCACGTGACTATGGGGATGCTGCAAAATGAACAACGGTTCTAAGTCACTTTTTTTTCAGTGCCGTTGTATCTTCGAATGGTCAGTAAACAGACTGTTGTAAGTCGAGGACTCCCTGTAAATCAAGATTACATAGAAATGCCACTGATTGCCAGATGAATAATGTTGTCTCTTTTCCTATCTGCAGTTGAGCTGAAGTTTAATTTGGACCAATATGTCCACAAAAGATATCCGGGTTTGGTGAAAATAGTTCGCAATAATAAACGAGAAGGGTTGATCCGAGCAAGAATCCAAGGATGGAAAGCTTCGACATCTCCAATTGTTGGTTTTTTTGACGCTCACGTTGAATTCAACACTGGCTGGTAAGATGTTGTGCTAGTTGGCAAGCTTTCTGAAATTTCCAGCTGATGTAAGCTGACGAATTGGGGGGGGGGAGAGAATGAGAAAAAGCAATGAACCATACCTTACAGGTCCCCGAAACCAGAGGTGGGTTCCTCCCGGTTCGGACCGGTTCGCCCGAACTGGTAGCAACACACTGGTGATGTCACGGTGACATCACGGAACCGGTTCGGTCGGTGCCGGTCCGTGGATGGCGCCATCTTTTTTTTTTAAAATATTTTTTTTTGAAAAAAAATTTGGGGGGGAATTTTGGGGGGGGGATTTTTTTATTTTTTTTCTTCTGCGCATGCGCAGAAGCCGAGTTTCCAGCACTGCGCATGCGTCACCATCTTGTTTTTGGCATATTTTTTTTTGGAATTTTTTTTATTTTTCGGCACTGCGTGAGGTTAGAACCCACCCCTGCCCGAAACGTATGTCTCTCTTTCACAAAAGAATATATTCTTGAGTTGCTTATTTTACTTAGCTTTGTTATCTAACTTATAGCGTTTAAGCTACGCATTGCAATTTTATAGGTTATATACCCTGCTTACCGCTTTTTATATTTTGCAATTTTACGCTAGTCATTCTATTCTGTTTTATCCTATAAATATATTTTATTCCTCCTACTTCTCTGGTTGCAAAAAAAAAAAAAAAAGGACACCCCAAAAGCTTATTTAAGAGTCGTTAGGGGAAAAAAAATACCATTCATGTAGTTCAGAAATAGGTTTTGAGACTGAGCTTTAAGGACCGAAAATATTTTTCAATAAGAAATTCATTAGACTCTTTGATAAACAAAACAACCAACAGAGATTTTCTCTAATGGGCAAACCATAAAGGACCTTGAGATGACAATTTTAGAACAGCCTTGTTTGAAAGGATCTCTTCAAACTCAGCTAATGTGCTCTATCATGATAATTTCATGCCAATTAAAGAAAATCTTGTTCAAACTTCCATCAGATGGTTTGCCTGCTAGGAAAGGCTGTTTGCAACTGGCCACATCCATCATATGCACACTTGATGAATACCCAAACTTCTTTCACTTTAGCTGTGTTATGAAAGCATCTATCGGGTCCTCTCGATATAGGTAGTCCTCAACTTATGGCCACAATTGAGCCCAAAATGTATGTTGTTCAGTGAGAAATTTGTTCAGTGAATTTTGTCCCATTTTATGACTTTTCTTGCCCCATTGGTTAAGCAAATCACTGCAGTTGTTAAACTAGTCACATGGTTGTTAAGTGAATTTGGCTTCCCCATTGACTTTGCTTGTCAGAAGGTCGCAAAAGGGGATCACATGACCCCCCGGACACTGCAAGTGTCATAAATATGAACCAGTTGTCAAGCAGCTGAACTTTGATCATGTAACCTTGGTAAGGCAACCCTTGGAATACTGCATCCAGTTTTGGTCGCCACGATGTAAAAAAGATGTTGAAACTCTAGAAAGAGTGCAGAGAAGAGCAAGAAAGATGATTAGGGGACTGGAGGCTAAAACATATGAAGAACGGTTGCTGGAATTGGGTATGTCTAGTTTGATGAAAAGAAGGACAAGGGGTGACATGATAGCTGTGTTCCAATATCTCAGGGGCTGCCACAAAGAAGGGGGAGTCAAGCCAGAGGTGGGTTCCTCCCGGTTCACACTGGTTCGCCTGAACCGGTAGCGACACGCTGGTGATGTCACGGTGATGTCACGGAACTGGTTCTGTCGGTGCCGGTCCGTGGGCGCCGCCATATTTTTTTTTAAAAAAAAATTAAAAAATTTTGGGGGGATTTTTTCCCCAGGTTTTTTTCTTCTGTGCATGTGCAGAAGCTGAGTTTCCGGCACTACGCATGCATCGCCATCTTGTTTTGTTTTTGGCTTTTTTGGAGGTGGTGGGGTTTTTTTGGATTTTTTGGGGGGGGATTTTTTTCCAGGTTTTTTTTCTTCTGCGCATGCGCAGAAGCCAAGTTTCCGGCACTGCGCATGCATCGCCACCTTGTTTTTGGCTTTTTTTCGAATTTTTTTCAGATTTTTCGGCACTGCGCGTGTGTGTGCGCGCGTGGCCGCAGCCACGCAGCGTGGGAGGAAGCGAACCGGCAGTGAGGTAAGTTAGAACCCACCCCTGAGTCAAGCTATTCTCCAAAGCACCTGAAGGCAGGACAAGAAGCAACGGGTGGAAACTAATCAAGGAGAGAAGCAACTTAGAACTTAGAACCAAGAAGAAATTTCCTGACAGTTAGAACAATTAATCAGTGGAACAACTTGCCTCCAGAAGTTGTAAATGCTCCAACACTGGAAGTTTTTAAGAAGAGATTGGATAACCATGTGTCTGAAATGGTATAGGGTTTTCTGCCTAAGCAGGGGGTTGGACTAGAAGACCTCCAAGGTCCCTTCCAACTCTGATTCAATTCGATTCTATCCTATTCCTATTCCTATTCCTACTTCTTTTCTTTCCTCCTCTTTTCTCTTCTATCCTTTTCTCCTATTCCTATTCCTATTCCCTATTCCCTATTCCTATTCCTATTCCTATTCCTATTCCTATTTCTATTTCTATTCATGGGGATGCTGCAACGGTTGTAAGCTTGAAAAGCGTTCATAAGTCACTGTTTTCAGGGCCGTTGTAACTTCAAACAGTCACTAAACAAACCGTTGTAAATCGAGGACTACCCGTACAGAGCAGAGATTCCTCTTCTAGTGAACCAGATGCCTTTTTTTTATTATTGGAAACCGCATAAACAGAAGGGGAATATTTATGGTGTTGCTATGGAGCTATGTAAAGCGTGTGAAGAGAAGGACACTGTTTCTGGCCTTAGAGGGCTACGCTTATAATAAGAGACAGGAAGGGAATGGCTCAGCGATATCCAGGATGACAGTTCTGCCAGGCATCCAAGAATTATCTTCCGATAGAGGATCAGGTCTTTTTTTTTTTAATTTTTATTGTCTCAACAGGCAACATCTGCATGGGCATTCACTGAGGGAAGGGCTTCATATTGAAATGAAAATTGAGCTGAACTTGACCGAGGGTGTGGGCTGATGCTAAATCCAGCTTCTCTTTGCAATCAGAAACATTTCAAAGAAGAGGTTCAGAGATATATCCATCCCAAAGTAACCACCTCATGCTCCCCAACACGTTATGAGCAATTGCTATAGCATGGATAAAAGAGGTCCAGCTTGAATGTGTCCCCAAGCCGAGTTTTGTATTCCCATCTCCAAATCTTCCCAAATCATGCTGCTGAAATGGAAGGAAGGAAGGAAGGAAGGAAGGAAGGAAGGAAGGAAGGAAGGAAGGAAGGAAGGAAGGAAGGAAGGAAGGAAGGAAGGAAGGAAGGAAGGAAGGAAGGAAG
>QLTV01003660.1:325287-344165 GCA_003457575.1 Thermophis baileyi
GTCATCTATCTATCTATCTATCTATCTATCTATCTATCTATCTTTCGTTATCTATCTATCTATCTATCTATCTATCTCTCTATCTATCTATCTATCTATCTATCATTATCTATCTATCTATCTATCTATCTATCTATCTATCTATCTATCTATCTATCTATCTATCTATCTATCTATCTATCTATCTATCTTATCATCTCTCTCTCCATCCCTCCATCCCTCCATCCATCATCCATTCTCTCCATCCACCTCTCTCCCTATGATCTGTCTGTCTATCTGTCTGTCTGCCTGTCTTCCTGCCTGTCTGTCTGTCTGTCTACTTACCTTTATGTGATTTCGGAAACCAACCCATTTCTTTTCCTCCTCCCTTTTTTTTTTTTTTTACTGCGGCCTGGGCTTCACCCTCCAACTTTTCCAGTGGGAAGAGTTCAACCGCAACGGATGGAAGAAGCCCTGTGGAGGATTTGGCACTTTCAATTGACAATATTGGTCTGCCAAAACGGTTGACTCCGGTAGAATGCAGCTGTCTCTGTTGCTGTCGTAGTCTGCCTGACATGAGGAATACCCAGCCTGTGAACGTGTCCTTAATCTTTGGAAATCTGCAGCTGGAAAGGAGGGCTGGGAAATGTTTTTTTGACTCCTTTGAAGCCAAGATTTTTTCTGGCCTTCCTCTTATCTGAGCTCCTGGGGAATGTGAATCTTTCTGGTATCTCTTAGCATCTGTTTATACTTGTTTGCTTTTTAGTTGCACCAGTTGCCCCATCCCAGCTTTTTTTAATTATTTATTTGTTAATTTATATCCCAGCTTTATTATTTTTACAAATAATAGCAACATTAAATGCACTTACAGCACTTTACAGTCCTCTCTAAGTGGTTTACAGAGTCAGCCTATTGCCCCCTAACAATCTGGGTCCTCATTTTACCGACCTCGGAAGGATGGAAGGCTGAGTCAACCTTGAGCTGGTCAGGATCAAACAGGAAGGAAGGAAGGAAGGAAGGAAGGAAGGAAGGAAGGAAGGAAGGAAGGAAGGAAGGAAGGAAGGAAGGAAGGAAGGAAGGAAGGAAGGAAGGACAATAGCAATAGCACTTAGACCTATATACCGCTTCACAGTGCTCTACAGCCCTCTCTAAGCAGTTTACAGAGTCAGCCTATTGCCCCCAACAATATGGATCCTCATTTTACTGACTTTGGAAGGATGGAAGGCTGAGTCAACCTTGAGCTGGTCAGGATCAAACTGCCGAACTGCTGGCAGTCAGCAGAATTCGCTTGCAATATTGCATTCTAACCACTGTGCCACCACAGCTCTTTAATAACTCAAGATGGTGAACATATCCAACACACTTCCCTCCTCTTGTTTTCCCCACAACAACAACCCTGTGAGGTGGGTTGGGCTGAAAAAGAGGGACTGGCCCAAAGTCACCTAGCTGGCTTTCATGGCTGAAACTGGACTCACAGACTCCCGATGAGTGGCCCAAGGTTACCCAGCCAGCTGTCATGCTTAAGTCAGGACTAAAACTCACCATCTTCTGGTGATTGGCCCAAAGTCACCCAGCCAATTTTCATGCCTAGGCGGGACTAGAACTCACCATTTCTTGGGTTCTAGCCTGGTGCCTTAACCACTGGCTCATCATTTCCATAGTTTACTATCCTATCATCTACAGGGAAGTATCAGTTGGAAAATGTAGTTTCTAAAGAGTTATTGAGGCAAATTTTCATGCCTAATGTGGAACTAGAACTCACCACCTCCTGGTGATTGGCCCAAAGTCACCCAGCCAATTTTCATGCCTAATGTGGAACTAGAACTCACCCCCTCCTGCTGATTGGCCCAAAGTCACCCAGCCAATTTTCATGCCTAATGTGGAACTAGAACTCACCACCTCCTGATGATTGGCCCAAAGTCACCAAGCTGGCTTTCATGGCTAAGGCGAAACTAGAACTCACTCCTGGTGATTGACCCAAAGTCACCAAGACAGCTTTCATGGTTTAGGCAGGACTTGAACTCACGGTCTCTCGCTTTCTAGCCTGGTGCCTTAACCACTAGACCAAACTGGCTCTCCTAGTATGCCTTCTTGTTAAATGTTGGCTATTGTGCAATGCAAGAAATGTAATGGAAATGCCTTTTGCTAGTTAACTCTGACCAGCCACAAATGGAGGGGCCATGTGATATTCGTCATCTCAGCCTTCGCTCTCATGCCTCTGCCTCCTTGATAGAAAGCTATTTTGTGAGTGGTCCACAGTGTGAAATCGAGGATTTTAGAATTTGGCTGGATAATACTGAAAAGGAAGTCATTATGAACCGCAATAAACCTGGCAGGGGTTTTGCTGATTCAATTTATCAGCTGTCTATAGCACGGCTGTAATGATGGTTGTTATTATTTTGATTAAAGACAAATTGATTAGACTATTTGATGCCCCCCCCCCTGGTAGGGAAGGGTTTCTTTCTCTGTGTATTTTTGGGGAAAGCAGGATTAAAATCCCATTAAGGGAGGTTTTACAGCCAGGGCCTAATAAACAGTAAACTCAATCATCATGAAAATAGGAGGTAATTGCCTTCTAAGGCTGTAACGATCTTAGAGGTATGGATCAAGGACAGGTGAATTTAAGGCCTGGGATGAGTTAGTGGTTCTTTATGAAGCTTGACACATTTGCCTGGACCTGTATCTGCAAGTCATAAATTGACCGCAGTGGTTTTATCCCCCCATTTTCAAAACTTTGGAGGTCAAATTTGAACTTTCTGACCATGTTTTTGAGAAGGATGTACGCTCTTCCTTTTTTTTTTTAAACTAAAAACACACTTCTTCTTTTTCTTCTTCTTCTCCTCGCTCCCTCTTTGACTCAACAGAACACCAGCCATGATTGGGTGTTCGTTTGTGGTGGATAGAGAGTACTTCGGAGAGATTGGCCTGCTTGATCCTGGCATGGAGGTTTACGGAGGAGAAAACATTGAACTCGGTATGAGGGTGAGTTGTATGTCCCTTGTCTTCATGGATTGATGTTCAGTTCAGGGAAGATCTGAAGAAATGAACTTTTCCCTCTTGACATGGTCATCACCAGCCTCAGCCCTTCCCTTGCTACTGTGTTTCCCCGAAAATAAGACCCTGTCTTATTTCTATTTTTTTGCCACCAAAAAAGGCACCAGGCCTTATTTTCAGGGGGGGGGATGTCGTCCACTTGATGTCGTCACTTGCATGCGTCACCCCTGGCCTCCTTTTTGCTGTCAGAGGCCTTCAGGAATTTCTTCTGCGGCTGGCAAGTCCTTCCTGAAGGCCTCTGTAGCCGATAACAAAGCACCCTGGAGTGGGTTGGGTCTTAATTAGGGCTTATTTTGGGGCTAGGGCTTATATTGGGCACACATGTAAAAATCAAGCTAGGACTTATTTTCAGGGTAGGTTGTATTTTTGGGGAAACACGGTACCTAGCCCCATAGCTATGATGTGAATTTATTTGCTTGCATCTGTTTGATCCCTTTACAGTGGCAATCCCAAAGGTAAGGGCCCCTTCAAGTCCCTTAGTTCTTGGTGAGTTGATCAATGATCTGTCTGTCAAGGCCATCGGATCCTGTATCAAAACTTGATGATGATTCGAATTTGATTCATTTGCTTTGAGGGGACTCTGATCTTTCTGTTGGTAGAAAATGAGCTCCCTTAGACATTACAAAAAAGATTGGACATCCATTTGTCTGGGTTTACATTTTTTATTTTATTATATAAAATTCAAAAAAGAAAAGAAAAGAAAATAAGAAATTAAGGGCAGGAAAGGGAACGGGAAAAGGGGGTGTGGAATACAAGGGGGAAGAGAAAAAGAAAGAAAAGGGGGCATTGACTTCCAACTCTTCCTTGCTCAGTAGAAGATAAACACACTCCAGCCTCAACTTTTTGCTTTTACACATTAATATATAACTAGCCATTTCTATAACACCAAATCTTTCTAATCAACAAAACCAAGATCAAAGTTTCATTTTTTTTCTTCACAAGCACAAATTCCATAAGTGATATCCAAATAAGAACATATTTTCTTCTTTAAATGAAGTAATCAAGTTAACGGTTCCTGCTTTATCTTCCTTGCTATGGAAATAACGTGTATTTCTATTTGCATCTAGTAATCTTTATAAACTGTCACCATTTTTATTTACAAAGTTTATTATATTCTTTCAAATTCTTTGGCCTACAAAAAAATTGTCTGAAGGGTCCAGAAGACCTCCAGGGTCCCCTCCAATTCTATATTTATAATTCTATGGGAATTGGCCAGGGGTGGGTTCTGGATCCTTTTGCTGCTGGTTCGCTCAGGGTCACGCCGTGCATGCGCAGCAATCAAAAATTAGCTTCTGTGCATGCGCAGAAGCAGAATCCAAGATGGTGGCACCCACGGAGACACCGACGGAACTGGCTCCGTGATGTCATTGCCGAGTTACTAACGGTTCTAAAGAACCGCTTAGGACCGGTAGGAACCCACCTCTGGAATTGGCCAACTTCAGTGCACACTCTTAGCTGGCATGCATTATACATTATACTTTGAGAAGAGCAACTGAAGTGATACTCTCTGCAGAAGATCTCAACAAGAAGTGAAGTGAGCCAGGAGCTCTTAGGTATTTATGTCCCCAATTTTTATGACCTTTTTTTTCCTGGCGGTTGTTAAGTGAACTCCCTAGTGATTCCCAGAGTAGATCTTTAGTAATGCAAATATGGATAGTCCTTGACTTACAACCAGTTGTTTAATTGCCCAAAAATACCCATTTGGGGAGTGGATTGGGACCTAACGGCCATGAGATTCACTTAACAACCGCTGTAAAAATTGGTTGAAAAAGTTGGATCTGGTCATGTGGTGCCTCGACTTACAACCACAATGACTTACAAACCTGTCAACCCTGGAGCCATCTTTGAGCGTCTTTCAGGGTTGCCACACCAGGAATCTTGTCCCAAATGTGATTATAAGTCAATGACTGCCTGTAATTGCTTTAGTCAGGCAAGATTCTGTCTGTAGGTGAGGAACAATAAAGGACACTTCTCCGAAGTAACTCTGTGTTTCTTTCTTGTTCCTGAGGCCTGGCATGAAGTGAGAGAAGGGTGTGTGTGTGTACGCTTTCAAGTTGAATGGTTGTTGATTTCATTTTATTTTCTTGCGTGTGTAAGTGTCCTTTAACTGAAGTTTACTTTCAAAGAAAGATTACTCACTGTGGATGAAAACAACACCCCATTGAAAACAGGAGTCCTGCATTGCTCTGAAATCCACTCAAACTTCACATATTTCTTTATCTTGAAGAAGAAGAAGAAGACAAAGCTAAATCTCAGGACAATAATGTCAAATTTTAAGTAGACACTCCTGAGAACATGGCTGAATGTGGTGATGTTCCTGGAAATTGTCAGCTTCTTTGAATGCTCGGGGATCTGCTGCTATTTTTGCATCTCCCTCGTGCGCTTTCTACACCAAGCCGTTTGTCCTTTGACTACTTACGGATCTCTCTGACTTATTTATTTATTTCTTCATAAAAGGGCTGCCATCGCTTTGTTCTTGATTTGATTCCCCCACCCACCCATCCCCCGGTCTTAGAATAATAAGATTTTGTGGTCCTTTGAAGAGTCACTGCTTTGCTTCCTTCCTTCCTTCCTTTTCCTTTCTTGAACGGTCCCCGTTCTGCTATAACCATTTCTAATAGCCTTGCAGTTTACCTATGCTGAATTTAAACTCTGAACTGTTCCTTTTGTTGCATTAACTGATAATGTAGCAGCTTCTGAAAGCCTCAGCGTGTGCCGGATCAAATCCTCCCTCTTGAAAAGAAAGGTCATTGGCTTGCTATTATGTTGAAAGACACACAAGTCACTTCCATTTTGGTTAGATGTGGGCGAGCATTTTACCTATGTATGTAAGGTGTACCTCTGGCTGGTGAATGACAAGGCAGGTGACTCATTCATAGAAGAGCCAGAATCTCTTGATGCTTCCAACCTTTATGCTTAGAACCTAGAATAAAACGTTTGGAAGGGACCTTGGAGGTTTTCTAGTCCAATTTGTCTCCGGTGCATAAGCTCTCAGTGTACATACAAGCAACGTAATAAATCATGATCATAATCATCATAAAAATGCATTCATCAGAAATCATAAGATACAACACTTAGTGATAGTCATAGGATACTAAATCAGCAATCAGCATACATCACACTAGGATACTAAATAAAGCAATTAATATAAATCGTACCATACAAGCAACAAAGTTATAGTCATGAGAAGATAAGGGAACAGGTAATAGGAAAGATGAGAAGAATAATAGTAATACAGCCTTACTAGATAGTTTGACAGTGTTGTGGGAATTAGTTGTTTAGCAGAGTGATGGCACGGGGGCGGGGGGAGGGGGAAACATTACTTCTTGTTCTGCCCTCTGGAGCTTGTTGTGGCCCGCCAGCATCCCGTGCCGGTGCTCAGGGATTCCGAGGACGATGAGGCGGTTGTGGCACGGTACCATCGGCCCGTGCACCTGGCGCCCGAGTGAGAGAGCGAGGGGGACTCAGTGCCAGAGGATGGCAGACGCCCTAAGGCTATTTAAGGCTTCAGCACGCTGAAGCCGGCTGCTGGAAACAACGTTTTACGTTCTTGCTGTTCTTGGGACTTCTACGGCTTGGAAATTCTGGATTCTCCTTTTGTTGAATTTAATTCATCCCGGGCTTTTTGCCAATGTCAGTGAGGCACTGATAACAGAGGAACTAATTGGCTGTTTACTTTGGGGGTTTGAATTCTGGCCAGCTTGCTACTGGACTTTTTGGCACGACAGACTTTCTTATGATTTAATGACTTTAACCTCTAGTTACTAAGGAGTTTATTAGTACTAAAGAATCTTATTGACAAACAGTGTGTGTGCGTCATTTTCCATAGGGCGTGCCGTGCTAGGACACAACAGAGCTTTGGAGAATCAGTCAATCCCCTCTTCTTTGTGACTGTCCCTCGAGTACTGGAAGGCAGTTATCATCTCCTCTCTAATCCTTCTCTTTGATAGGCTAGTCATATCTAGGTCCCTCAATCGTTCATCATTCAACTTAGCCTCCACAGCCTTCCTTTATCGTCTTTATTGCTCTTCTCTGCATTCTTTCTAGGGTCTCAGCATCATTTTTGTATCATGGCGACCAGAAATGTACACAGTATTGTCCCCAAAAGTGCTTTTCCAAGAGGCAACTGGACTTTCTGATTTTTCTTTGAAGACATTTCGCTTCTCATCCAAGAAGTTTCTTCAGCTCTGAACTGGATGGTGGGGGAATGGAAAGATTTATATTCTTTGCAGGCAGCTGGTCATTTGCATTCTTTCCAGCTCTCTGCAAGGAGTATAAATCCTTCCCTTCCCCACCATCCAGTCAGAGTTGAAGAAGCTTCTTGGATGAGAAGCGAAACATCTTCAGAGAAAAACCAGACAGTTCAGTTGCCTCTTGAAAAAAAAAGCATCTTTGAGACAACCATGACCTGGATGACTGAGAATCTCCACAGACATTTAGTGATGTACACCGTATTCTAACGGTGGCCTCACTAAGTGCAGCATAAAGAAGTATTATTAATTTGTGTGATCTTGGAGCTATCCTTCTGTTGATACAGCTCAGGGCTCCATTGGCTGTTTTGGCAACCACAGCACTCGGTTTGCATGAGTGGTGCTGTTGGCCCTGTAATTTCGACGCCACACACCTTAATCACTTTTCTTGTTTTGTGGTTGCAAGGCGTAATTCCTCCGCCCCCCCCCCACCTTTTATATATATATATATATAACCTCTTTCAGCATGTCTGGCTTTTTGAAATTCTGGGTGTGATGCAGTCGAAGGAGGTTCCTGAGGGCAGCTCTGCTCTTTTCTTCTAGGTTGATTGGATCTGGATTAATATTTTTCTCCAGTGGATGTGACAGTCAGGTTGATGTAGGAGTGCCATACCGGCTTAGCGCAAACCCTTTGAGCTTTTTAATTAAACCCAGCAGGCTGGCTGTGTTCCCTTTTGAAGTTCTGCTTTCGCTTACACGTGTCCCCAGGGCTACCTTCAAAATGCCAGCGTGTGGCGGCATTCTCTTGGTCCACCTGATAAAACATCCAGGCTTATAAATAACTGGTGCAAATCTTCCCAAGAGTTTGGGAGGTGTGGGGGTGAGGGGGGGACCAATTTAATGCTCAGGCTGCTAATCTTTAATTTGAAGACTGGGACCCTGCGAAGAGCCGCCGTTGCGTTTCTGAATAACAAAGTAGCATTTGAAGCATTAGAGAAACTGATAGGGCTCAGGAAGATGGGCTTTGAGGAATTAATGACCGCAGGCGTGAAAATCATGTAGAAGCAGGACCTCTCAGGTGGAAGCCTTCACCGGGGGTTCCTGCAACCGATCCCTTAAATCCTAAAGAGATGGCAGCATGCACAAATGGTAAAAAGGAGGAAATTCATACTCCTACAAGACTTAGAAAGCTGAAAGATCCACAGTACTCATTGCCTAGAATAGAATAGAATAGAATAGAATAGAATAGAATAGAATAGAATAGAATAGAATAGAATAGAATAGAATAGAATAGAATAGAATAGAATTCTTATTGGCCAAGTATGATTGGACACAAGGAATTTGTCTTCGGTGCATAAGTTCTCACTGTACATAAAAATACATTCATCAAGAATCGTAAGATACAACACTTAGTGATAGTCATAGGATACTAAATAAGCAATCAAATTATACTAGGAAACTAAATAAAACAATATAAACCGTAAAGATACAAGCAAAAAGGTTATAGTCATAAGTAGGATGAATGCTATTTCAGTGGATCTGTCTGGCTTCTAATCCTAGTGGCTTTAGGTTACAAGTGGAGGTTCCTCAGGTTATGCCCAGCTTTAGACTATAAACCTCTAACTCTCTGACCATTTCTTGGCTTGTTGGCCAAGAAAGAAAACATCATCTAGAATAGAATAGAATAGAATAGAATTCTTATTGGCCAAGTATGATTGGACACAAGGAATTTGTCTTCGGTGCATAAGTTCTCACTGTACATAAAAATACATTCATCAAGAATCGTAAGATACAACACTTAGTGATAGTCATAGGATACTAAATAAGCAATCAAATTATACTAGGAAACTAAATAAAACAATATAAATCATAAAGATACAAGCAACAAGGTTATAGTCATAAGTAGGAGGAGATAGGTAATAGGAAGGATGAGAAGAAGAATAGTAATACAGTCTTAGTAAGAGAACGTACAAGTTGGAAAAATACTAAGGGATTAGACCTACAAGTAATCCTCGACTTAAAACAGTTCCTTTAGTGACTGTTCGAAGTTACAACAGCACTGAAAGAAGTGACCTATGACCATTTTTCACACTTACGACGGTTGCAGCATCCCCTTGGTTATGTGAACAAAATTCAGATGTTTGTCAGTTCATACTTATGATGGCTGCAGTGCCTCAGTGATCCCCTTTTGCGACCTTCTGACAAGCAAAGCCAGATTGACTTAACAACCATTTCACTAACTTAACAACTGCAGTGATTCACTCAACAACTGTGGCAAGAAATAGGACAAAATTCACTTAACAACTGTCTCACTTAGCAACAGAAATTCTGGGCTCAATTGTATTCGTAAGTTGAGAACTACCTGTACTGTAAGGATTCTTCTAGCAAGTCTACCATGCCCTCCCAGTTGTTCCATGTTGGTGTGGAATATGGTGAAATTAGTCTATCTTAAGTCATATTCCATTTCTGAAGACTAGGCTGCATAAACAGAGGGATAGAATCAAGATCACCTGAAGTGTTAATACCACTTTATAATGCCTTGGTAAGGCCACACTTGGAATATTGCATCTTGTTTTGGTCACCACATTGTAAAAAAGATGTTGAGACTCTAGAAAGAGTGCAGAGAAGAGCAACAAAGATGATTAGGGGACTGGAGGCTAAAACATACGAAGAACGGTTGCAGGAATTGGGTATGTCTAGTTTAAGGAAAAGAAGGACTAAGGGAGACATGATAGCAGTGTTCCAATATCTCAGGGGTTGCCACAAAGAAGAGGGAGTCAAGCTATTCTCCAAAGCACCTGGGGGTAGACAAGAAGCAATGGGTGGAAACTAATCAAGGAGAGAAGCAACCTAGATCTAAGGAGACATTTTCTGACAGTTAGAACAATTAATCAGTGGAACAATTTGTCTCCAGAAGTTTGGAATGCTCCAACACTGGAAGTTTTTAAGAAGATGTTGGATAACCATTTGTCTGAAGTGGTGTAGGGTTTCCTGCCTAAGCATGGGGTTGGACTAGAAGACCTCCAAGGTCCCTTCCAACTCTGTTATTCTATTCTATATCAAGACTTCATGGACATATCCCGGTATGATATGGAGCAACAATAGAGAAGTGATTTATCATTGCTTTCTTCTAGGATTTTTAATTTTTTAAATATATTCTTGGGGTCTCCCTTGCAGTAGTAATCAGACTGGACCCAGTTTAACTTTTCATGATCAGTGTTGACTAGATCAGTGGTTCCCAAACTTTTTCAGTCCACCGCCCCCTTGGTGCTACAAACTCATCCTCAATGCCCCCCACCCCCTTCAGGTGGGCATGGCTTGGTGGTTAGGTGACCAGGTAGGAGTGGCCAACTTGTAAAATGTGAAACTCACTTAACAACGCTCTTGCTTAGCAACCATAATGTTGGGCTTAATTGTGGTCATAAGTCTTTCTTTCTTTCTTTCTTTCTTTCTTTCTTTCTTTCTTTCTTTCTTTCTTTCTTTCTTTCTTTCTCTTTCTTTCTTTCTTTCTTTCTTTCTTTCTCTCTTTCTTTCTTTCTTTCTGTCTTCCTTCCTTCCTTCCTTCCTTCCTTCTTTCTTTTTCTTTCTTTCTTTCTGTCTTCCTTCCTTCCTACCTACCATCTTTCTTTCTTTCTTTCTTTTTCTTTCTTTCTTTCTGTCTTCCTTCCTTCCTTCCTATCATCTTTCTTTCTTTTTTCTTTCCTTCCTTCCTTCCTTCCTTCCTTCCTTCCTTCCTATCATCTTTCTTTCTTTCTTTCTTTCTGTCTGTCTGTCTGTCTGTCTGTCTGTCTTTCTGGCTTCCTCCCTCCCTCCCTCCCTCCTTCCCTCTCCCCCCCCCTCTCTCTCTCATTAAAAATGGCTTTTCCAATCTTCTTTCTTTCTTTCTCTTTCTCTCTTCTCGGCGGCGGGAGAAGGAAGAAAGTGCTCTGGCCAGCGCTCGGCTTACTTTCCTGGCGAGGCTCGGAGACCGCCCGGCATGCCCATCCGCCAGCTCTCCAGGCAGCGCCACTTTCTCCCTGCCCCGCCAAGGCCCCCGCCAGCCCGGAGGCTGGCGGAACCCTGAGGCTGGCAGAGCTCTGTAGGTGCGTGCCCCAATGCTTCCCGGCCCGCGAAGGTCCCGGAGCCGAAGCCAGGAAGGCGAGAGGGGCAACGGCGGTGGCAACCATGCTCCGGCCTGGCAGCAGCGCGTCCCCTGTCATGTGCCATCCCGGAGCACAGTCTCCGGGCTGGTGGGGGCCTTGGTGGGGCAGGGGGAAAGTGGCACTGCCTGGAGAGCCGGCGGATGGACGTGCTGGGTGGTCTCCGAGCCTCGCCAGGAAGGTAAGCCGAGCGCCGGCCGGGCCCACACGCTCCCGTCCGCCCCTTGCTCCGGCCGTCTCCCAGGAAGTTCATGGGAAGTGGTGGCGGGTGGAGCTGGGCAGGGCGGACCCACTGGTGCAGCAGCGCCCGGCAAGGAAGGCTGGGCGGGGAGGCTCAGCCGATTGTCTCATTCACGGCACCGTGGGGCGGATGGGCTGGAAGAAGCGCGGTTGAGCGGGACCGGGGCAGCACAGATTATTGTGCCTTCTCTTGCCCTGCTCTCCATCCCGGAGAGCTGCGCATCCCCCCCGCCAATCCTCCGTACAAACCGCCCACCCCGTTTCTGCAAAGGCAGAGCCCTGCAGGGTGATCTAAAGAGGGGAGGGGGATGCTGTAGAAATGCTGCCTTCCACCCGTGCTTCCCGTGCCAGCTTCATGGGACTTTGGGCTCTGAAGCAGCCCACTGGCTTCCAACCCGGCACTGCAGGCCGAGTTCCCAGAGTGGCGCCGGCGGTCGGCTGGGCCAATCTGCAAAGAGAGCAGGCAGGTGGCCGAGTGAGAAGCCAGTGGGCTGCTTTGGAGCCCCAAGCGCCATGGAGCTGGCACGGGTGGAAGGCGGCCTTTTCTGCAGCATCCCCCTCCCTTCTTTGGATCGCCCTGCAAAGGGGGGGGCTCTGCCTTTGCAGAAACGGGGCGGGCACATGTGCAGCAGCCCCAGGACATCCGCTTGCCCTTCCGCCGCCCCTCTCAGCATCTGCATTTCCACCAAGGGCCCCCCGCCCACCCACTGGCCGGGCTGGGCCTGCCGGAAAGGCCACATGGAAGGCCGCCAAGCATGGCAGGGCTGCGGGGAAGGGAGTAGGCTCCTACCTCCCTTCCCTCCACCCCAACATGCTTTCCTGCCTTCCACGTGGCCTCTTAGCGCCCCCCTGCTACTCCCCTTGCCTCTTAGTGCCCCCCTAAGTCATCCCACCGCCCCCAGGGGGCGGTACCGCCCACTTTTGGAACCACTGGACTAAATGCTACCACTTAGTTCAACAACTACTTTTGAAGGTCTCAAGTATTCATCTTGAAGCAGAAGCTGGGTGGTACTGTCCATGGTACTGAACCCGGTGCTGTCCGTGGTGCTGAATCTGGGTACTTCAATGCACTTCCATCCATTGGTTTTTGATGTGTTCTTTCATTTAAATGGTTACTGATCTGGATGGCTAAAACTCTTCTGGATAATATACAAGGTCCTAGGAACTTACAGGAAGTCACAAAGCCCAGTCGGTAGTAAATATCAAAACACTAATTTGGAAAATGTCAGCACTTACAATTCTCCAGGCTGTTCTCTTGTCAGACAGCCAGTCCAAATGAGAGAAGAAATTTGATTAGAACTTGAGCAGGGAAGAAAGGGTATATTAAGAGTATGCTGTGTTTCACAAATAATGGATTTTCCAAGCATGGTTTTTTTTTTTTAGATCACACAATGTAACAGTGCTGCTACTGTTTTCAGAAGGCGCTGTCTCAATAAATGGTAATTTTCTGAGCAGCTTTTTCTGTGGGGTTAACTCTGACATCTTTTAGAACAGAGGCATCTCATTTGTAAGGGCAATTGTTTGCTCAGAATATTAACTTAATATCCTGACATTCAAAAACTTGTCTTGCCTAATAGCAGAAATTAAAAAGAAAAAAAACCAGGATGAGTTTCCATCTTTTCAAAATTAATTCCAGTTTGAACTACTCTGTGTGCGCTACACAAATGCATCTGAGTACAGTTTCACGCTGCATATCACAGATCTTAGCACGCTTAGATAGTTCTTCAAAAATAGCTGGAATAAACAAAAATAGCTAACAATATATTGTAGCCTACTTTACATATAATTAATAGCAAGGTGAGTTCTCATCTCTTCTCCAATTTCTGTATCTTATTCCTGCAGTTTTAGGATAGTAATTTATAGCTTCAGGCAAAGAAGAATAATTGGACAGAAGCATAGGAGGTTGAAGAATTTAATTAAAAAAATATTTTCATTACTTCCTCCTACAGGAGGGCTATACTATTTTATTACAGAGTTGGATGAAAGTTTAGAGGTCATCTTACTCAATGCCGGAAACCCTCAACAGTGGTGCCAACACGCAATCTTTACCATAGAATTCCTCTAAACACTACATAGAACGTAATATGTATTGTTAAGCAAATTAAATACTCAGACAACACGATGTGTATTAAGCACTAAGAAATGTAATTAACAAAAAATTAATAATAATTAAAAAGAAGAAGTCCTCTAAAAAGCTTCTTGCTTTTCATACCCTGCGGCGTCTCGTCCAATCCGTCATTCAGCTTTTCCCAAATATGATGGAAGGTGTGTTTCTGCCATAAAACGATTGTAATCATTGTGCACGAGACCAGTCTAACACCTTTTAATTGAGATATTGCCGGAGAAGAAGCGTATTTCGTATTAGTCCCAACAGTTGTGTAGATAAAGGGGCAGTGTAAGGAACGCCTCTACGTCTAACTTAAGAAAGCGAGAACTTCTGAGCCAATGTAGTTCAAAAGGATCTTTTATTAAGCAGAAGTGAAAGCAATCCATTCAAAGCAACGTCTGAATACCCTTAGGCAACGCAGGTAGAGTTAAAGCAGTAGAGACCCCTCCCATTAGCCAGAATGCAGATTCTAGCCAATACACAAGTGTGAAAATGTTTTCTTTATCAACTGCTCTGGGAACCGGATAAACATACATTTCTCTGACCATCTTCTGTTATCCATTGAAGTGAAACATCCCACATTGCCCCTCATAAACCTTCTCCAAAAGTGAAGAGATCTCAGGATGTTTGGCGCCTGGGCATGGATTGTAAATCGTCCATTGACACAGGCAATGCTAATAAATCCAACCCCAAGCCCCCCCCCTTCTCTCAACTGAATGGCACGATCACTCTTTGGGATCTGTGAGCAAAGGCCCCCTATTGGTTCAGCTAACAAATGCTGAGAATTTTGCCTACACTTACCCGGCTTAACGGAGGTTTTATCAGCTCCTTTGGGGGTTCATTTTTCAGGCAAATAATTTCTCGATGCTGTTATCTTTCATTCAGTGGAAGGTGCTTATGACCCCAGAAGCTTGTTAAATTGTCTGTTGCAGGAGTTCTAGGCAGCCTGGCCACCAAGAATAGACGCTGATAGGATGACAGTTTCTCTATCCATAAAACACATACATGTGTTCTCGGAAGTGGATAGGTTGACTCAGCCTTCTATCCTTCCGAGGTGGGTAAAATGAGGAACCAGATTGTTGGGGGCAAGAGGCTGACTCTGTAAACTGCTTAGAGAGGGCTGTAAAGTACTATGAAGTGGTATATAAGTCTAAGTGCTATTCAGGGGTGGGTTCCACTTACCTTCCCTACCGGTTCGCATCGTGATGGAAGTGCGCGTTTTGCGCGCGCTCACTGGCTTCACTCGCACGTGCGCCTACGTCATGTCAGGGAAATGACCCTCTGCGCATGCGCAGAGGGTTCTTTGCCAGCTGCGGTGACCGGAGGACTGGTTCGGGGGCGTGGACAGCCGGCCATCGCTGCCGGTTCGGCGAGTGGGTGCACATTTCCGCCATCGGTACAGGCGAACCGGTCCAAACCGGCAGCAACCCACCACTGGTGCTATTGCTATAGTATTGCAATTTTAAAATATCAGAAATCAACTCTTTGTGACCCCACCAATAAACCTATAGCCCTTTCTCCTTCGTTCTGCAATGTCAAGCTATCTGTAAGGCCTGGCCTCTCCCCCTTTTCCAAGAAAGTAAAGAGTCTTGAAACTTGTTATTTCAAAAGGAACCTTTTATTGGAAAGAGGTGAAAGCAGGGCAAAAGCAAGGCAAGCTCTGAGGTCCCTCAGGGCATACATTTAGAATAAAGGAAAGTAAAGTAAAGACCCCTCCCAACAGTCCGATGTGGATTCAGCCAATCCGCAGGTATGAAGATGTTATTATACCGGTCACTCTGAGAAAGAGATAAGAGGACATTCTCAGGGCCATCTCTGGCACTGCAGCCCACATGGCCCACCCTCCCCTCACATTTCCCAAGAGGTGAGAAAGTATCTGGCAGCTAAGGCGCCAGGCAACAGTTATAAATCAGGTTAAAGGTTATAAAAGAATGCAATGCAGGGTATGGGATACATGGAAAGGATAATACATTTATAAGGTACCAGGAACCAGATCTCCCCCTTCCCCTGAAGAATGGCAGATCACGGATCACGGATCTGACACTATAGCCCCAAAGGAATCCTCAAGACCTCACAGTTCAGGCAGTCCTTGATGTACGACCACAACGGAGCCCAACATTTCCGTTGCTAAGCAAGCCAGTTGTCAAGTGAGTTTTGCCCCATCTTACCACCTTTCTTGCCACCGTGGTTAAGGGAATCACTGCAGCTGTTAAGTCAGTCACACGGTTGTTAAGTGAATCTGGTTCCCCCCTTGACTTTGCTTGTCAGAAGGTCGCAAAAGGGGATCGTGTGACCCCGGGACACTGCAACCATCACAAATACATGCTAGTTGCCAAGCGTCCGAATGATGATTGCATGACTGTGAGGATGCTTCAATGGTCATAAATGTGAAACACAGTCATAGGTCACATTTTTCAGTGCAGTTGTAACTTTGAACGGTCACTAAATCATCATCTTCTTTTAACGACCCCATAATCCCTTGCGGGGTGGAGTCTGGGCAACTGAATGGAGCTGAGTGTTTACTGGCCGGATGCCCTTCCTGTTGTCAATGCGGAGTTTTGTTCAGCAGATATATTGTCATTGTGGCCAGAGAGAGAAATATCTGCCTCTACCTAGGATCGAACTCACAGCCTCCTGATTGTGAGGTGAGAGCTCCCCCTCTAGGCCACCACACCACTCTTTGAACGGTCACTAAATGAATGGCTATAAGTCAAGGACTACCTGCATATGGTTGATCCATGGTGTCAGCTGAGTACATACCCGTTCCTCTTGAGTACACACCTTTCAATATTTCCCCTCTCCAAGAAACCTGCTCACACACACACACACACACACACACACACACACACACACACACACACACACACACACACTGAGTGATGTGTTTTTAGCCCACTGGATGAGTCAGGTCACACTCCTCTTTGTGAGGGTACCAGTTGATGAAGACGGATGGAGAAAGCTATTGTTGATGAAGGCATTATGCAAGCCACATCAATCCGGAGATATTTTTATGCACTGGAAGAACATCCAGGTTAGGTTGTGGCCATAATTAGCTCTTTAAAATGAGAATGTGGAATGTGCCACCCTCGGGGTATCCTACTTTCTCCTTGTCGGCATGAGAGTCAGCTTTAAATCCTTCTTTGGAGCTGGCAGCGCTATTATGATCGAAATGACGGGCAAGCCTGCACCATCCCACCAGCACAGCCAAAATCAATGACATTGCTCCAGGCTGAACATTAATTTATAGCACCGCCGCGCGAGTGTGTCATTCCGCTAATGAATTCTCCAGCGAGTGTAGGTGTGCTGAACAACAAAGACGAATACCCATGTGTGTGCAGGCATAATATAGATTTATGGCCTCGGTGGCGCCTGTGGTTTTGCTCGTAGGCCAGGCATTTTGATGCAATTTTGCAGGTAAGCTGTTTGCATTCTGATGGACGCCTGCTTTTCAGCTCGGCGGGGAGTGGATCAGAAGGTATAAGAAAAGGTCATGGACCTTTTTCGTGAACTCATCTTTGGCTGAATTATTAGCCTGACTTTTGATTGTGGCAATCGATGAGTTATATTTTAAGTTACATTGCTTTAATACATGATATATCTACTGTATGTTAACATATTTATTTTTCAAGGCTCTGAATGTCAGGCTCCAAACCAAGAAGGACATCCCACCAAAAGTTTGACATTCAAATTGAACCTCAAAGAGTTTGAGTTTTGGGCTTGTGAAACTATGTGCCTAAGTTAACTTCTTAAGCCTATAGCAATAGCCCTTAGACTTATATACTGCTTCACAGTATATACAGTGCTTTACAGCCCTCTCTAACTGGTTTACAGAGTCAGCCTATTGCTCCCAACAATCTGGGTCCTCATTTTACCGACCTCGGAAGGATGGAAGGCAGAGTCAACCTTCAGACTGTCGGAATTGAACCAGTGGTGAAATCCAATTTTTTTTACTACCGGTTCTGTGGGCGTGGCTTGGTGGGCATGGTGTGGCTTGATGTGGGCATGGCAGGGGAAGGATACTGCAAAATCCCCATTCCCTCCCCACTCCTGGGGGAAGGATATTGCAGAATCTCCATTCCTACCCCACTCTGGGGCCAGCCAGAGGTGGTATTTGCCGGTTCTCTGAACTACTCAAAATTTCCGCTACCAGTTCTCCAGAACCTGTCAGAACCTGCTGGATTTCACCCCTGGATTGAACTCCTGGCAGTGGGCAGAGTCAGCCTGCAATACTGCATTCTAACCACTGTGCACCATGGATGCATGGATGGATGGACGGAAGGAAGGAAGGAAGGAAGGAAGGAAGGAAGGAAGGAAGGANCTAATTTTTCATTTAATGTGAATAGCAGTAGCCCTTAGACTTATATACCGCTTCATAGTGCTTTACTGCCCTCTCTAAGCGGTTTACAGAGTTAGCCTCTTGCCCCCAACAATCTGGGTCCTCATTTTACCCACCTCGGAAGGAGGGAAGGCTGAGTCAACCTTGAGCCTGATGGGATTTGAACTGCCAAATTGCAGGCAGCCGGCAGTCAGCAGAAGTAGTCTGCAGTACTGCACTCTAACCACTGCGCCACCGCGGCTCATAATTTCTTAAACCTATTCTGGCAATCCTGTAGTTGAGTGAATTTGTCAGGCCCAAAACAAAGAATGACATGCGATAATTCTTTCAAGCTGAGTTCCTTATTGTTTCCCACCTATAGACAGAATCTTGACTCAAGACTGTCTGCCTCTACAATATACTCTGAGAACTATTAGGAAGAGGCTGTCTTCACCTTCTTTCTCTCACACGTAATATCTGGGCTGAGTTGCATCTCACATTTCTGAAAGGCACCCCCCCTCCCTCTTATGGATTCACCTCCTTACTATATTCCAAAACATCATGCATGGACCAACTCCCAGAATTCTTCAGTCACCATGTGTGGACTTCAGTTCCCAGAATTCCTCAGTCACTATGTGTCAGGACCCAAACCCAGGACACGTGGTGATTCTTCCAAGCTAAGTTATTTATTGTTTCAAACCTACAGACAGAATCTTGCCAGGATAAACACTCAACTATATTACATCACACAATATAGTCTGGGAACTGTTAAGGAGAGGTTGTCTTCACCGCATTCTCTCACACATAATATCCGGGCTGAGTTGCCTCTTATTCCTCTGGAACACCCCACCCCA
>QLTV01003660.1:363901-382564 GCA_003457575.1 Thermophis baileyi
TTTCTTTCTTTCTTTCTTTCTTTCTTTCTTTCTTTTTTGCAAGGGAAGAAAACTTGAGAAACTTAAGGGAGATTTGGGTGTTGAGAAAATATAGCTTGAATAAATAACTATTTGTCTTGCATATATAGATGAGTTGGACCGTTTCCCTTAATGCCCGTGGTTTAATGCTTTTTTTAGGCTCAACATATTGCATTACCATCCATCTTGGGAGGGTTATAAATACGTCTTATGTAACTTGAAAAAAAATGTGGGAACCAAAACTTTTAAAAAAAAAAACCTTGCAGGATATTTATGTGAAGCCTTAATTTGCAAATGAAAGGAAACAAGTTTATCTTTTTAGTGAAGGAATACCCTCATCAGGCCTCTCTACATCGATACTGACACTCCATTTTCTGCATTCTTAGCAATTGGAGAGCGTTAATCTCCAATTGCCACTTAATCTTGGACGAGGGGGCGGAAAGTGGCATTGCCCGTAGCACAAGTATTTGATTTGATTTGATTTTGGAGCTGAGGGCACCAGGGGGGCAGACGGATGGGACACCCGTGGATCGAACCAAGTCTTTGAGGGGGTCTCTGGCTAAGGTCAAAGGAGGAAACTGCACTTGCAAAACTTGAATTAAGCCCCATGAGATTTGAGAAGGATTTATATTTAGAAAAAGTCTGGATGTTTTGCATCTAATAAAAGTAGCTCCTTCCTTCCTTCCTTCCTTCCTTCCTTCCTTCCTTCCTTCCTTCCTTCCTTCCTTCCTTCCTTCCTTCCTTCCTTCCTTCCTCCTTCCCTCCCTCCCTCCCTCCTTTCTTTTTCTCTCTTCCTCCTCCCTCCCTACTTTCCTTTTCCTTCCTTGTTTTCTTGCTTCCTTGCTTCCTTCCTTCTTTCCTCCCTCCCTCCCTTTTTTTCCTCCTTCCTTTCTCTTCCTCCTCCCTCCCTACTTTCCTTTTCCTTCCTTGCTTCCTCCCTCCCTCCCTCTTTCTTCCTCCTTCCCTTCTCTTCTTCCCCCTCCCTTGCTCTCTTCCTCCTTCCTTTCTTCCTTTCTCTTTCTCCTCCCTCCCTTGCTCTCTTCCTTCCTTTCTCTTCCCACCATCCCTCCCACTCTCTCTTCCTACTTCTTTCCTTCCTTCCTTCCTTCCTTCCTTCCTTCCTTCCTTCCTTCCTTCCTTCCTTCCTTCCTTCCTTCCTTCCNCCCTCTCTTCTTCCTCTCCTCCCTCCCTCCCTGTCTCTCCTCCTCCTTCTATTCTTCCTTTCTCTTCCTCCTACCTCCCTCTAAAAATTCATCCCTTTGCATGTGGATTAATGGACTCTATTTCCCCACATTATCTTCCATTACTCATATGCAAATCACCAGGGGTTGGTGATGTATGGTGAAAACCCTAGTAGACAGCAAGCAAGAAATAACTGGAGGTTTTCAAGAAGAGATTGGACGGTCATTAGTCCTGAATGGCACAGAGTCTCTTGCTTGGGCAGGGGGTTGGACTGGAAGACCTCCAAGGTCCCTTCCAACTCAGTTATTCTGTATTCAAAATTAAAACACCTCTGGGATCCCTTCCAGCCCTATGATTCTGAGTTCTAGGACATTTAATAATTACACAGCCCATTCTCATCTTCAAAACCAGAGCAGCCCTTTGCTCTGGCTACAGTCATTCTCAACGACCGATTTTATCCACCGTCATATAACAGGCTTAACTTTTCCCACAGGTCTGGCAGTGTGGCGGGAGCATGGAAGTCCTGCCTTGTTCCCGGGTGGCTCACATTGAGCGCACCAAGAAACCTTACAACAACGACATCGACTATTACGCAAAGCGCAACGCCCTGCGTGCTGCTGAAGTGTGGATGGACGACTTCAAATCCCACGTGTACATGGCGTGGAACATACCAATGACGGTAAGGGGAGGACAAGGCCTCTTTCCCACAAGTGGAACATTCCTGAATTCTGCTTATCAGCCAAGATAGTAGACAGGTCACCAACTTGGCAAAACCTCAATTGAAGTACCTCTGCCATTGATGATATCGTTCCATCCTCCCTACCCGATTCTGCTGAGATTTAATTAAAATTTATTTCTGGTTTTTAAACAGCATCTCTAGATCCAGAAGCTGCTTATGTGGCTTAGGAAGGAAGGAAGGAAGGAAGGAAGGAAGGAAGGAAGGAAGGAAGGAAGGAAGGAAGGAAGGAAGGAAAGTGGGTAGGTTGGTAGAAGAACGGGGCTGTAGACCAAGTCAACAATTGTGTGAACTGGAGAACAAGCTGGTAGAATCTTGTTTTGTGGTTTGTGTCTCTGTTTCACAGAACCCTGGAGTTGACTTTGGAGATGTGTCAGAAAGGGTTGCTTTACGGCAACGTCTGCAGTGCCGGAGTTTTAAGTGGTACTTGGAGAACGTCTATCCCGAAATGAGGGTTTACAACAACACCATCACGTACGGAGAGGTAACGTGTGAATTGCTGTCTCTCGGATCTATTGTTCTGTTTTGTGCTAGTCTGGACTGGTCTGGCTAGTCTAAAAAAAGGAAGAATTAGAGGTGACATAGTAGCAGTGTTCCAGTATTTGAGAGGCTGCCACAAAGAAGAGGGGGTCAAATTATTCTCCAAAGCACCTGAAGGCAGGACAAGAAACAATGGTTGGAAAGTAACCAAGGAGAGAAGCAACCTGGAATTCAGGAGAAACTTCCTCACAGGGAGGACAATTAACCAGTGGAACAACCAGAAGTGCTCCATCATTGGAGGTTTTTAAGAAGAGCCTGGACAGTCACTTATCTGAAATGGTATAGGTTCTCCTGCTTGAGCAGGGGGCTGGACTAGAAGACCTCCAAGGTCTCTTCCAGCTCATTCATTCTATTGTATCATTCTACTGTGGGCTCTCCATAGCTGAAAGGTGCCAGGTTGGACAAAGCGATGTACACGGTGGTCCTCGTTGAGCAACCAAATGGGGACCAGCAATTCGGTCATGAAGCAGAATGGTCACAAAGTGAAACTGCGACAGTGCTTATAATCTTGCTTCAACTTTCCTTCGCTTTGCACCAGCCAAGGTCATAAATGCAAGGTTTGGTGCAGGGGTGGGTTCCAACTTACCTCGCTGCCGGTTCGCTCTCTCCTGCGCCGCATGCGCGAAGCGCGCGCGCACATGCGCAGTAACAAAAAATCCAAAAAAAAACCCCAAAGCCAAAAAAAGATGGCGACCGCATGCACAGTGCCGGAAGCTGGCTTCTGAGCATGCTCAGAAGGAAAAAAAAATTCAAAAAAATTAAAAAAAAAATAAAAAAAATCCAAAAAAATTCAAAAAAAAGATGGCAGCCCCCACGGACAGGCACCGACCGATCCAGTTCGGTGACGTCATCGTGATGTCACCAGTGGGCCGCTACCGGTTTGGGAGAACCGGTCCGAACCGGGAGGAACCCACCCCTGGTTTGGTGGCAAAGTCACTTCTCCATCGCTGCCGTAAGTGCAAACGGTCGCTAAACAAGGCAGTCACTAAACCTGGACTCAATGAGCGTATTGCTCATGACCTGAAGGGTCATATCTTATCTTAGGAGCAGTCTGATCATCTCAGGACCATAAACTGGGTTTGATCATTGAGCATTGGGGTCCTGTAGATGGGGATTGGAAGAGAAAAGAGCATTTATGGGACTGGATTCCAGGGTGGTAAAACACATATGAATGCAAGGCAAGCATGTATTTTAGATACCCCCAAGACGTTAATAATCTTACACTTTTGCAACACTATTTTCATTTTATTTATTTATATTTATATCTCATTTTTGTTATTTTTATAAATAACACCTAATGTCCCTTCCCCCTCCTAGTTTTCCCCCAACAACAACTCTGTGAGGTGAGTTGGGCTGAGAGAGAAGTCACCCAGCTGGCTTTCTTGTCTAAGGTGGGACTGGAACTCACTGTCTCCTGGTGATTGGCCCAAAGTCACCCAGCTGGTTATGATGAGTAAGACAGAACTATAACTCACTGTCTCCTCGTGATTGGTCCAAAATTACCCAGCTGGTTTTCATGCCTAAGGCGGGACTAGAACTCACTGTCTCCTCATTATTGGTCCAAAGTCACCCAGCTGGCTTTCTTGTCTAAGGCGGGACTGGAACTCACTGTCTCCTGGTGATTGGCCCAAAGTCACCCAACTGGCTTTCATGCCTATGGCGGGACTAGAACTCACCGTCTCCTGGTGATTGGCCCAAAGTCACCCAACTGGCTTTCATGCCTATGGCAGGACTAGAACTCACTGTCTCCTGACGATTGGCCCAAAGTCACCCAACTGGCTTTCAGGCTTAAGGCAGGACTAGAACTCCCCGTCTCCTGGTTCCTAGCCGGGTGCCTTAACCATTAGACCAAACTGGCTCTCTAATAAGTGAAGCTGCAGAGCGATGTAGAGTCACATCAAAGGAAGCGTGTCCCCCCTCCCACACTCCAGCTGAAAAACAACCCCCCCCCCAGAAATTCAGAAATAATCCTCAAGAGCCTTAAGAATAAGGTACACACAAAGAGAGGACGTGTCTTTCAACAAGGGAAAGGCATTTTTGAGAAATTGCCAAGACAATTTTGGCTCGGCACTAATATTTATGCTGCCCAGCTGTAATTGCTAATCAGGTTATGAGCGTGATGTACAACCAGACACCTTCTCCCTGGTTGTCTCCTGGAACTGCGATGTTGAAGATAGCTTCCCCGTTATTATTATTTTTATTTTCCTGTTCAAAGACATCGTAATAAAAATAAGCCTTGTTGTCTTTGGCCTCTTGTCAACGGAGCAACTAAATATACGAGGAAGGATATAAAACATACCGAGAGGTTGTAAAAATATATTTCCCATCCATCGAAACACTCTCTATTTTTTTTTTTTAAGTCTGGGTCATAAAAAAGCCAGCACATCTTCACTCCTGAATAACAGCCTGTGTTGTAAAGCGACACTGTTCCCACTTAAATGCTGGCAGCACATTTCGGGAACACGAAGGACTCCGTTGCTTCCTGACCTTGGAATTTGTGATGGGCGATGAAACGGTATTTTATATCGTCTTTCAGAGGGGAAGATTCACATAACTTCTGAGATGCTCGTCTCATCGAGCCAAGTTTGATCCTGGAGAGTTTTGGCTTATTTATTAAAGTCATTCTTCGGTTTTATTACTCTCAGTCAAGGTGCCGATTTTTTGAAAGGACTCTTGGCTGGGAAATGGGATAAGAAAGCACTCATCTGCCACCATTTGGTTTTGATTCTGGTTTATCACAGTGGAAGGAAGCCAGGCACTAATTAGATAGGAGACAGAGTGATGTCATGGTTTCGGGAGTTGGAGACATGGGTTGAGTCTCCATCCATGGTCCATAACGTCAGACCAACTTCAAAGAGGGAAACCATCAACCAAAGGGATATTTATTTAGCGTATGGCAAAAATGTTTTAGATGTACCTCCCTCCCTCCCTCTTTCTCTTTCTCTTTCTTTCCTTCCTTCTTTCTTTCTTTCTTTCTTTCTTTCTTTCCTTTTTTTCTTTCTTTTCTTTTTCTTTCTTCTCTCTCTCTCTCTCTCTCTCTCTCTCTCTCTCTCGTCCAGTTGCCTCTTCAAAAAGCACCTTTGAGACAACCATAACCTGGATAATTGAGAATCTTCATAGGCTTTCTTTCTTTCTTTCTTTCTTTCTTTCTTTCTTTCTTTCTTTCTTTCTTTCTCTTTCTTTTTCTTTCTTTCTTTCTTTCTTTCTTTCTCTCTCTCTCTCTCTCTTTTTCTCTTTCTCTTCCTTCCTTCCTTCCTCTTCTTCCTCCCTCCCTCCCTCCCTCCCTCCCTTTCTTTCTTTCTTTTCTTTCTTTCTTTTTCTTTCTTTCTACTTTTTTTACACTTTTTCTTCCTACCATCTTTCTTTCTTTATATTTCTGTTCTTCTTTCTTTCTTCCTTCCTTCCTTCCTTTCTTTCATTCTTTCTTTCTTTCTTTTTTTTAAAAAAGTTTTTATTGAATTTTCAACATTTAAAAATCATAAATTCAATTTTACAGCTGTCCATTATCAGTGTCAAAACTTTTTCCATTTCTCCTTTTAACTTATAATGTTCGTACATTTCATAATTCCTACATACATTTACATCTTTACATCTATCATATTATACCAATAGTTATAATTTTATCTTTTATTTAAACTATCAACCTATCATCGTATTTCCAAATATCCATATATACAAATATATATATCTATACATGTCTTTTAATTTTAATTTCTTTCTTTCTTTTATTCTTTCTTTCCCCTTCACCTCTTATCTACCCTGCTTTTGATTTCAGGTACGCAACAGCAAAGCTAGCGGCTACTGTTTGGACCAGGGCGCAGAAGATGACAATAAAGCGATCCTCTATCCATGCCACGGAATGTCTTCCCAGGTAAAAACGCACCTTTGGATGTTCTTCTGAGGTCAAGCTTGATGGAGACCTTCACTTTTGAGGAGAACTGATTCTCAAGCTAGGTTTGCGGCTGGAGGTTTAGCGAGGCAGCACAAAGTCTCGAGGATCCTCTAACCAAACTAGAGGCACATTTGATGTAAAACAGGCCTGCTGTGTCCCTTGGCCACAAAGTCAAGACCTCATGTGTTTGGGTGAGGAGGAACAATGTTAAAGAGGCAGGGATTGGAACGGTGAGATGAGAGCTAAATTTTTAGCAGCTCTCTTGTTGCATTTGTGGTTGTGCTGGACTTAACCATGGTCTTATTACCTTTGATTTGGTTTCGGTCTCAGCTCGTCCGTTACAGCACCGAAGGATTGTTGCAACTGGGCCCGTTGGGATCCACAGCGTTCCTACCCGACTCAAAATGTCTCATAGATGATGGGAAAGGAAGGACCCCTGCACTGAAGAAATGCGAAGATACGCTGAGACCAACCCAGCGACTCTGGGACTTCACACAGGTATGACAGGCATGTCGGAATATACAGATATAAGGGATACCAATAGAAGAGAATCAGGGGTGGGTTCTGGATCCTTTTGCTGCCGGTTCACTCAGGATCGCACTGTGCGCGCCCGCAGCAATCAAAAAATAGTTTCTGCGCATGCGCAGAAGCAAAAATTAGCTTCTGCCCATGCACAGAAGCAAAATCCAAGATGGCAGTGCCCACGGAGACACCGACAGAACCGGCTCCGTGACATCATCACCGAGTTACTAATGGTTCTAAACAGGGGTGGGTTCCACTTACCTTCCCCACCGGTTCACATCGTGACGTTTTGCGTGCGTGCGATCGCTCCGCTCGCATGCACGCGTTCCCTCGTGCAATTTTGCTTACGCACATGCTCACACGCGTTCCCGTGCAATTTTGCTTACGCACATGCTCAGTAGCTGCAATCAGCCCGAAACACAGCTGAGGAGCTGATCAGCTGTGCTTCGGGGGAAGGAATAAAGGTCAGTATAAACCTGGGGGCGGATGGGAGGGCCCTTTTTCAAGCAGCAGGAGGAGGAGGAGGAGGAGGAGGAGGAGGAGGAGGAGGAAGGGCTGTAAAGCACTATGAAGCGGTATATAAGACTAAGTGCTATTACTATAGCTATTGCTATAAAAAAATAGCCTCTGCGCATGCGCAGAAGCAAAAATTCGCTTCTGCGCATGCACAGAAGCAAAATCCAAGATGGCAGTGCCCACGGAGACACCGACAGAACCGGCTCCGTGACATCATCACCGAGTTACTAATGGTTCTAAACAGGGGTGGGTTCCACTTACCTTCCCCACCGGTTCACATCGTGACGTTTTGCGTGCGTGCGATCGCTCCGCTCGCATGCACGCGTTCCCTCGTGCAATTTTGCTTACGCACATGCTCAGTAGCTGCAATCAGCCCGAAACACAGCTGAGGAGCTGATCAGCTGTGCTTCGGGGGAAGGAATAAAGGTCAGTATAAACCTGGGGGCGGATGGGAGGGCCCTTTTTCAAGCAGCAGGAGGAGGAGGAGGAGGAGGAGGAGGAGGGGGAGGGGGTGGGGGGGGTGGGGGGGGGAGGAGGAGGAGGAGGAGGAGGAGGAGGAGGAGGAGGAGAAGGAGAAAGACTATGGGGTCCTTGGTGCGCTCTGAGCTTGGTTGCTTTCTTGCAGACATTTCATGACCCAACTAGGGAACATCATCAGTGCTAGAAGGGAGAGAGTTTTGCACAGATGAGGAGGAAGAGAAGGGCTGTGGGGTCCTTGGTGCTCCCTGAGTTATGTTGTTTTTTTGCTGACATTTCATGACCAAACTAAGCAACATCATCAGTGCTAGAAGGGAGTGGGGTCTGTAGTGTGAAGGAAGGGGAAAGGAGGAGGAGGAGGAGGAGGAGGAGGAGGAGGAGGAGGAGGAGGGGGAGGAGGAGGAGGCGGAGGAGGAGGACTGGGGCGGGGGGCGCGGTGGTGGTTTTTTTGCAGACATTTCATAACCCAACTAGGCAACATCATCAGTGCTAGAAGGGAGTGTGGTTTGCAAAATGGAGAAGGAGTGGGGGTAAGGAGAAGGAGAAGAATTGTAGGCTCCTTGGTGCTCTCTAAGCTTGGCTGTTTTTTTGCAGAAGTTTCACAAACCAACTAGGTAACATCTTCAGTGCTATCAGTTTGTCCTCACTCTCTTCTAGCACTGCTGATGTTACCTAATTGGGTCATGAAACAGCTATGTGAGGAACTGAAAGAGAATTTTTATTCTGTTCAAGTATTACACTTCCCAAGTCATTGCCAACTTATTGCCTTCCAAATGTACTGAGATTCCTGTTCCTACAACTCTCAACCACCATGGGAGTTGAGAACCCTGGAAATTCCATGGGATTCTGGGATCTGTGTGAATGCTGGGGATTCTGGGAGTTCTCTGGAATTCTGGGAGCTGAGGATTCTGGGAGTTCTGGAATTCTGGGAGCTGAGGATTCTGGGAGTTCTGGAATTCTGGGAGCTGAGGATTCTGGGAGTTTTCTGGAATTCTGGGAGCTGAGGATTCTGGGAGTTCTCAAATTCTGGGAACTGAGGATTCTGGGAGTTCTCGAATTCTGGGAGCTGAGGATTCTGGCAGTTCTCAAATTCTGGGAGCTGAGGATTCTGGGAGTTCTTTGGAATTCAAGGAGCTTGCATGGAGGCTGAAATGAAATTGGACTTACATCTCTAGCCAGCATGGAGGGTACCACGTCAGGAAAGGGAAACATACATGAAAAGGAACACACTCACATGTAGAAATATTCCCCAGCTGGTTCCTATTATTATGAAGAGTCTCAAACAATTTGATTTTCCATTTAAGGGAAATAAAGCAATCAGTCATTTTGATTACATTTTTTTTTTTACTCTCTCTTCTCCTGGTGCCTCCAAGCAATGCCAGTCCCTAACAGAAGATTTTGTGTTTTGAAGGAGAAAACTGTATATTTAACTCTTCCCTCACTTGTCTTTTTTTCACGGCACACTCACCTTTGAGGCAGCCTTTTCCTCTTGTTCAAATTTTTGAACACAGAAAGCCAAGCATTTAAATTCTTCTCCACACCAGCAAGTAACACCGTAGTCAGGTCTCCACATTCTCCTTTTTTGAAAATCCAATATTCTGGCTATCTCCTTCTCCATTGTAACAGTCAGCAGAGTCATCCCAGCGCACCGATTTTTCTTTCCCTTCTAAATCCTACAGTGTGTAATTTCCATATTTTGCTCTTTTTTTTCCAATGTTCATCCTCGCTCCATCTAGTAGCAATTTAAGTCCTATTCAGGTCTGGCTGCGAATTTGAGACTTCAGAGGCCTGGGACCCAATATGTTCTGATAATGATCCTTGCACTTGGTTGCTAAGAATGATGCAGTTAAATGTATCTCTAAATATATTTAGAAGTAAATAAACAGGCTAAACCGTATGATGAACGATTGCGTAGAATTGGGTATGTCTAGTCTATCGAAGAGACGGACTGGGGTGACATGATAGCAGTCTTCGAATACTTGAAGGACTGCCACAGGGAAGAGGGGTCAATTTATTCTCCAAGGACCTGAGAGCAGGACAAGAAGGAATGGATGGAAACTAATCAAGGGGAGAACCAACTTAGAACTAAGGAGAAATTTCCTGACAGTGAGAACAATGATTCAGTGGAATGGCTTGTCTCCAGAAGTTGTGGGTGCTCCATCATTGGAGGTCTTCAAGAAGAGACTGGACAGCCATTTGTCTGGAATGGTATAGGATCTCTTGCTCGGGGAAGGGGTTGGACTCAAAGACCTCCAAGTCCCTGTTCTGCCCCCAGCGACGAGCCACCAATAATACGCACACACAAACTGCCAAACACTGTTCTTTTACTAATAAATGTCTCCTAATAACCTCTTAGGAGCAACATAATAATTTGACAACAAAATAAAGGCAGAATAGGGTTTTCCAAACCTCCGCAGGTAAATGTCTAATCTTTAACAGCTGGCCGAAGTCCAAGAGATACTATGAGCAGGTCTGACTGTATTTGGCAACACTCCCAGAACTAGAAATGCAGGAAATAAGACCCGTACTGGAACAAGTACACGAGCAGACTGGAGTCACAAAGAGCAAGAGTAATATTAAATGTT
Organism: Thermophis baileyi; assembly: GCA_003457575.1. Taxonomy (NCBI): domain Eukaryota; kingdom Metazoa; phylum Chordata; class Lepidosauria; order Squamata; family Dipsadidae; genus Thermophis; species Thermophis baileyi. Next base: position 374,370 of record QLTV01003660.1, read on the forward strand.
GTTTCCTGCAACAAGGCTCAGCGTGGTCAGGGCTTAAATAGTCTAAGGGTGTGGCCACTTAGCCTGCAGCTCTACTCTCGAGGAGACCTCCTCCTGAGTAGCCACTCTTGTCTTCTAGCAGCCCTGAGTGCCCGAGCATTGAGAAGAAGAGGCTCCTCCTCTTCTTCTTCGGCCCTGATGGGCTCCTCAGGAGGTACAGAAGGCCCTGCTTGACTCTCAGCCTCCTCGCTCTCTGACTCGGGCGCCAGGTACACGGGCCGATGGTACCGTACCACAACCGCCTCATCGTCCTCGGGATCCATGATCACCAGCACGGGACGCTGGCGGGCCACAACAGTCCCTTCCAACTCTGTTATTCTAGATTCTAATTATGGCTTATTCTATTCACTGCTTTTGCATGGAACTTGAATCTAGTTAGGACTAGTCTATTATTTAAGGTCCTGACTTGATCATTTTATAAGAAAAGACTTCCAATGGTGATACGGATCACTTCCCTGCTAAAGCCAACAGGAGGTCCAGGGGTGAAATGCTATCGGTTCGGCCCGGTTCGGCCAAACCGGTAGTAACAAATGCTTCCAGTTTGCCGAACCGGTAGTAAAAAATGCTTTTGAAAAGTAAAAAAAAAGGTTCCCACAATCTGGCGGCACAGCTGATTGTCACAGCTGATGAACCTTTTTTTTTTTTTTTCAAAATCATTTTTACTACCTATTCACCCAAACTGTTATTAAAAAAATTCTTTAAAAAGTAAAAAAAAAATGTTTCGATGCTTCTGCATTGTGTGTGAGTCAGTTGTGTAGGAGTACATTGTGTAGCTTTTGTGTTGTTTATGTGTGAAGTGTGAAAGTTGGTTTTTGAGCTCTCTGTGACTCTGTGAGGTTCCTGCTTGTTGCAGGGGCCATTTTGTGTGCTTTTGCATTGTGTATGAGTCAGTTGTGTGGCTTTTGTGTTGTTTATGTGTGAAGTGTGAAAGTTGGGTTTTGAGCTCACCCAGTCACATGACCATGACCACCAAGCCACACCCACCCAGTCACATGACCACCAAGCCATGCCCACTAAGCCACGCCCACAGAACCAGTAGGGAAAATTTTTAGATTTCACCACTGAGGAGGTCCCTATCTTGTCCTACCTTGATGGCTCCTCTAATTCTTGAGCTCACTTTACAGAAAATTTTTGGACCAGTGCTAACTTGCTAGGTGTATCCTCTTTTTAAATTTTGCACAATCCTCCCCTCAGTTTGATATCAGCTGAAGGCCAATAATAAAAGTGTGAGGGTCAAAGAATCGAGGCCAGGAAAAGATCTAAGATAGCTATATCATCAGCTGCTTAACAATGCTGGGATTTGACCTTCTTAATGATGATAATCTTCTCTGCCTTTTTATGAATCTCTGTTTGGAATTCTACTTCAACAAATCGACCGTAGGGTTAACAAAAGAGCCTTAATCCTGCAATATGTTTGGGATGATTTGTATTATTTTGCTTTTCTTTGCTTGTCTTTGAAAACTTTGAGAGCTTACAATCCTTCATCTTCCTTCCTTCCAGAATGGACCCATCATCAACCGAGATACTGGCCGTTGTCTAGAAGTAGAAATGTCGAAAGATGCCAACTTTGGACTTAGATTGGTAGTACAGAGATGCTCGGGCCAAAAATGGATGATCAGAAACTGGATAAAACATGGAAGGCATTGATTTCCAAGCTTAAAAGAACAAGGACGCCTCGTCTCCAAATCCCATGTGCTTAATCTCTCCAATGGTTGTAGATTAAATAGGATTCAGATGAAGAAACCATGATGGCTATAAGAAGAAGGCCAGAGTACAATTTTGGGGTGTTATTCTTGCTTTTTTTTTCGTTTAAGGAACAATGTGGACTGGCCTTGTCGATGTCGAAAAAACTGACATGTCAAGGAGAACACTAATCTAGGACTCGTTCCTTCATAGACTTAGTTGGGTTGATTCTAAAGGAGGTTCAGTCTAGTGAGCCTTCACGTGCCCCATGTCAATCAGAAGTGACCCCAACCGATCCTTGTGTCGTTGGGTGACCAAGAAAGACTTCTGCAAGTTTTCTCGTGTTTCTTTCTGATGGATAAAAGTGTGTGTGTGAGAGAGAGAGAGAGAAAAAATAGACAATAGAATCAAACTTTGCTTTGGGTCTCATGGAATTGGGGGTGGGGGGGGAGAACAGGGAGGGTAGCCATATTTGGGGTGATTTGGTAGGATGGATGGATCTCGTGCCTCGCTGAAGACGGTCCTGTTCCAGGCGGATTTTGTAGCTTTTGCAAAACTCTTGTGGTGAACAGACCCATGTGCCTTTTCTACTGCGCTTCCTATCCTGGGGAACTGGGAAGTCACACACAACTTCAGCATGTCTGATTAACTATTTCAAAAGCACCCCAAAGGCAACAACAAATACCCTGTAAATAAATTACACTGCCCTCCCCCACACCTCCACACCCCCACAAAAACGTGATACATGATCTGTTTCCAGCAAGTTGACTTGGACGCCGGCTGATCACAAGAGCCTCGTTAATTCTTGCTGCTGAAATTGGAAGGAGAAGACGGATGTTGTGTGTTTCAGGGCCCTACCTTCACACCAACCTGCAGAAGGGATGCTGGGAGGCGAGAGGTGCTTTGATTTGGGGGGAGGGGAAGTCTATCACACCTGCGATGTTCAAACGGTACCTGCAACCCCAGGTTTAAGGGGCCACTTCTAGGGACTTTCCAAACATTTCTATCAAATTGTAATTTTTTCCAATGGGTTGGAAGGGGGCATTATTCAATGCCTGGGGACTCATCCTATCGGCTGCAGTTCATTCATTTGGCATTAAATTTTAATTGACCGTATTGATTTTTGTCCTAGCAGCATTTGCTTTTGGGGGAGTCTGGTGGGGCTACTCAAGATTTAAGTACAGGTAGTCCTCGACTTACAAACAGTTCATTTAGTGACCTTTCAAAGTTACAACGGCACTGAAAAAAGTGACTTATGGCCATTAGTCTCACTTATGAGCATTGCAGCGTCCCCGTGGTCAAGTGATCAAAATTCAGACGCTTGGCAACTGACTCATATTTATGACGGTTGCACTGCCTCGGGGTCACGTGGTCCCCTTTTGCAACCTGACAAGCAACGTCAATGGGGGAGACAGATTCACTTAACAACTGGGTTGCTAACTGAGCAACTGCAGTGATTCACTTAACAACTTAGAATAGAATAGAATAACAGAGTTGGAAGGGACCTTGGAGGTCTTCTAGTCCAACCCCCTGCTTAGGCAGGAAACCCTACACCACTTCAGACAAATGGCTATACAACATCTTCTTAAAAACTTCCAGTGTTGGAGCATTCACAACTTCTGGAGGCAATTTGTTCCACTGATTAATTGTTCTAACTGTCAGGAAGTTTCTCCTTAGTTCTAAGTTGCTTCTCTCCTTGATTATTTTCCATCCATTGCTTCTTGTCCTGCCTTCAGTTGCTTTGGAGGATAGCTTGACTCCCTCTTCTTTGTGGCAGCCTCTGAGATATCGGAACACTGCTATCATGTCCCTCCTAGTCCTTCTTTTCATTAAACTAGACATACCCAGTTCCTGCAACCGTTCTTCATATGTTTTAGTCTCCAGTCCCCTAATCATCTTTGTTGCTCTTCTCCTCACTCTTTCTAGAGGCTAAACATCTTTTTTACAACTGTGGCAAGAAAGGTCGCAAGACGGGGCAAAACTCCCTTAACCAATGTCTCGCTTAGCAACAGAAATTTTGGGCTCCATTGTCATCGTAAGTGAAGGACTACCTGTGTAGCTTTTGAGAGTGGTTGGTGGCACAGCTCACGCAGGAGACGGTTTTGGATCTGAATTGTGTAGCCTTAAGAAACTGATACAGATATAGATTTACAGAGTTGGAAGGGACCTTGAAGGTCATCTAGTCCAACCTCTCACCCAAGCAGGAGACCCTACACCATTTCTGACAGATGGCAGTCCAGACTCTTCTTGAAAGCCTCCAGTGATGAAGCTCCCACAACTTCTGAAGGCAACTTCTGTTCCATCGGTTGATTGCTCTCGCTTTCAGAAAATTCCTCCTTATTTCCAGGTTGAATCTCTCCTTGTTCAGTTTCCATCCATTATTCCTTGTCTGGCCTTCCGGTGCTTTGAAAAATAGCTTGACCACCTCCTCTCTGTGGCAGCCCCTCAGATATTGGAAGACTGCTATCATGCCTCCCCTGGTCCTTCTCTTCACTATACTAGACATATCCAGTTCCTGCAACCGTTCATCGTATGTTTTAGCCTCCAGTCCCCTCATCATCTTGGTTGCCTTCACAAGATATTGGCTTCAACTCCAGCCCAGTTGAAAAATATGTCTTTGATGCAAGTGGGATGCAGCACCGATCTTCAGGAGAACTAGTTCGGAGGCTGACAGCTTTGGTTCTTACAGTCAGATCCCATCTAAGCTATTTCTAAGCTCACATACCAAGAAGAGAGAACCCATCCTTTCAGAGAGAAACATCTTGGTGGGAAGAGACAGGTTTGACCTGGTGTTGCATCAGGGTTTTTTAAAATATATATATACTAGTAGCTGGATACCCATGCTTCGCTACAAAACTATGTGATCGGGCTTGATACATTGACACCTAAAGCTTGAAAATTTATGTAGAATGTGTAACTCCTTAGCATCAGAGCATGTTAATATAAAGCAACTGGCAGTTGGAACAGAGTTCTTTTCAGGTGAGGAGGGGGAGTAGAATGTCCAAACTCCCAGCTTGCAGGCCGGATGAGTCATGCGCTGGCCACGCCCATGCCCGGTTTAACGAAGGGGTAGCATCAGAGCGTGTTAATATAAGGCAACTGGCAGTTGGAACAGAGTTCTTTTCAGGTGGGGAGGGGGAATAGAACATCCAAACTCCTTAGCATCAGAGCATGTTAATATAATACTGTATAAGAAATACTAATGATCTGATGGTCATTTCAAAAAATCCTTTCTTAGCAAGCACCTAGAAGCCAAGAGGAACATATGTGCCAAGTTTCAAGTTTGTAGGCTTTACGGTTCTGGAGATTTTGTGATGAGTGAGTGGTATTTGGCTTTTATACATATAGATATATATATATATACATACATATAATTCTCTCTCTGGCATTGTTTCACCTGACGTTCAGTCTTCTTCTCTGTGGGCTACAGCACATCTCTTGCAATAAATCCACTCCTTTCTGTATGCCCACCTAATTTTCTGACCTGAATTAACTTGGACTTGTGAACATGTGTCGTATGTGCAAGCGTGCTTTTCAAACCTGCAGATCAGCAGTCACATGTTCGTTAGAAAGGAACAGACATGAGCTATGTGTGCCAGGAACTCAATTCATTCACTAAGTGGTAGAGGGTCTCCTGCTTGAGCAGGGGGCTGGACTAGAAGACCTCCAAGGTCCCTTCCAACTCTGTTGTTCTGTTCTGTTCTCAAAAGCACCTGATGGCAGGAGAAGAAACAATGGATGGAAACTAATCAAGGAGACAACTAAGGAAAAAATTCCTAATGGTGAGAACAATTAACCAGTGGAAGGGCTTACCTCCAGAGGTTGTGGGTGCTCCAACACTGGAGGTTTTCAAAAAGACACTGGAAAGCCATTTGTCCAGACTGGTATAGGATCTCTTGCTTGAGCAGGAGGTTGGACTAGAAGACCTCCAAGGTCCCTTCCAACTCTGTTATTTTAGCTTCTAATTATGGCTTATTCTATCCACTGCCGTTCCATGGGACTAGCATCTACTTAGGACTTGTTGCTAGACTTTGGTGCTAAATTGTGGGTAATGTTACTGCTTACGGAGTATGGGAATAGCTCCATATTACTAACATGATCTATTGCTATTTTCTCAAACAAAGTCATCCCTTTGTAAGTCTGAAAAGAAACTTATGTGTTAATAATTTCTTTCCAATGGGCTCAGGAGTAGAGTTGGGGATCATGGGAAGTAGACTTGCCCATGGATTCCTTTTTCAGTGGGTTCAGTCCAAGAGTATTGAATGGCTCCTCAGGAAGGTTAGAACTTGGGTAGATCCCCCATCTACAGACGTTTGATCTTACCGTTCTCCAAAGAATTCTCAAGGGGATCTTGACTTTCCAAAGCAAGAGATTTTCTGTAGAAGTCTTTGTGGGGAAATATTTCTACTCTAGGTCTAAGTGCAGAATTTCCAGAAAAAAAGCTGGGCACCAGGAACCTCCAACCTAAGCCACTGTTCATGAAGTGGATGCTCAGATGGAGATCAGACAACAGAATAACAGAGTTGGAAGGGACCTTGGAGGTTTTCTAATCCAACTTCTTGCTCAAGCAGGAGAACCTATACCATTCCACACAGGTATGTCCAGTCTCTTCTTGAACATCTCCATTGATGAAGCACCCATGACCTGCTTCTGTATTTTGAAGAGAAGACCAAACAAGACATCTCTGGAAGAAGAGGAGCGGTCTGCAGGTCCTTATATGTCCATCTTCTATAGGACAACCTTTCAGATCCATAAAAGGTTTGTGAAAGTTCCAGAAATGGAAATGTCAAATCACAAAGCATCCCTGGCCTGCACTCGAGTTGCCATAGGAAAGGGGGGATGGGAAACTGATGAAACGGCACGGCAGCCAAAGACAGATGCACATTCCAGACTTATCTCTCTCAAGGCTGTATCCCAGGTTTACTTACAGCAGCCGGAGGGGAGTGATCTCTACAACCCACGAAATTGCCCCGTTGGCGAATGTGATTGATGACACACCCTGAGGGGAGGGGGAAAACAGGGTCATGATTGGGGCTGCAAATTACGTGGGGTCAGAGCTAGCTTCTCTTGGGAACGTGAGGATATGAAGCTCCTAATAAATAACTGGATTTCTTTTGAAGCTTGGCTCGAGGCTCATGATTTAATTAGGCCATCCTTTGGAACCCTGACAGGAAATTTGGGGGAAGGCCTGCTACGTTGACGTCATTTCCAAAGCCCCGTTCCTCTCTGTTTCCAGGAGACCTTTTTTTTTGTCTCTGCAAAACAACATGTAGATTTCTTTCATGGATGTTTTCTCATCCGGGGATGTCAGAGGTGAGAACTCATCTAGCCAAATGTGTGTGCCTAGTCAAAATTTATTCCGGCTCCGTTCACCTTTTTGCCCATCAGGGAAGCCGAAGGAGACACACACACACACACCCAAAAAAATCCCAGCTCTGCCAAGCTTTTCGCTCTTCAGAATTTTAATTAAGGGGTCCAGCTAGGTGAACAGCCAGCTCAGAAGTCTTGGGCCGAGATAATCATATCTTGGAATGCATAGATCACCTCTGAACTTTGGTGCAAGCTTATGTTTTAATAATACCTTCTTGTTCTAGATATCTTCCTGAAAGCTGGGTAACTTCAGAATACTGATTTGTTTGCTTTAGAAAATGGCTTTTCTCACTGGAGACCATGCCTGGAAAGGGTCTGCCATGATTGGATTGGTCAAAGACAGATTGTCATTCAATTAACCGATCGATCACCCTGAACCTTCCACTGCAGTGCAATTTAGGTGGTGTTTGTTTTTTTTTTTAATGGGTTTCCTCACCAGGAAATTAAGATAGGTCTCCTAAAATCTAGCTCACCATTCTCCTTCCGTTGACTTAATGTTTGATCTACTGTGTGGGGAATCCAACATTTGCATGCCTTTACAAATAAATACATAAAAAGGACCACTTATCCTTGGACAAAAGAAAGAATGCTGAGCCAAGGGGATGACTGGATTTTTTAAGGCAAGAAAGAGCACAGAGAAGAGCAACCAGGATGATGAGGGGGCTGGAGGCTAAAACCTACGAAGAACGGTTGCAGGAACTGGGCATGGCTAGTCTAGTGAAGAGAAGGACCAGGGGAGACATGAGAGCAGGGTTCCAATATTTGAGGGGCTGCCACAGAGAGGAGGGGGTCGTATTTTCCAAAGCACCCAAAGGTCAGACAAGGAATAATGGATGGAAACTGAACAAGGAGAAATTCAACCTAGAAATAAGGAGAAATGAAGGTTTTTAAGAAGAGATTGGACAGCCATTTATCTGGAACGATATAGAGCTCCTGTCATCTAAGTTGGACTAGAAGACCTCCAAGGTCCCTTCTAACTCTGTTATTCTGTTACTCTGTGGGACTCTCATCACCTGTCCAGGAGGGAAGGAAGGAAGGAAGGAAGGAAGGAAGGAAGGAAGGAAGGAAAGGAAGGAAGGAAGGAAGGAAGGAAGAAGGAAGGA
>QLTV01003660.1:382577-398029 GCA_003457575.1 Thermophis baileyi
CGGGTGAGAGAAGGAAGGAAGGAAGGAAGGAAGGAAGGAAGGAAGGAAGGAAGGAAGGAAGGAAGGGGAAAGGGGAATGAGCTGTTCATTCCCGTCTCTGCATTTTATTTTTTCATGGCTGAACACTTCCTGCTCGACGTTGCAAGACGCATTCGCATTACCATTCTGTGAAACAGATTTCTTGTGATTGTCCTGGGAAGAGTTGATGATCTCATTTCACTCAGTGGAAAAGCAAAATTACTAAGCCTTCATTTCTGAATCAAAGGCACATCGCTTCTCTTGATGGCAGCAGGAAATCAAAAGCAGATAGGATGGCGAGAACTCCTAAGGAGAAAAGTTAAGAAAAGAAAAGAATTTCACACTCCCTTGCAAAAGAAGGAGCACGGTGGCTCGGGCAGCAGAGAATTTGCCAAATTGTGACTTACTTCCTCCCTCCCTCCCTCCCTTCCTTCCTTCCTTCCTGCAATCAAACTTGTTATTACTGTTTTCTGGCTCTCAGTTGCCTTCAAGCTGAACCTTGGCGACCCTTGCCAACAAAATCAATACCCAGTCACATAGGTTTCTTTTTCTTTTTTAATTTTTATTATTATTACTACCTTTACTTGGTCAAGAAAAAAAAGCCATGTTTTCTTGTGCTTCTTAAATAAAACACGGCATGTTCTTCTAGATGTTTTCTGCAGAGTTGTGCCAAGTAATACGGATTTTATTAGACTCTTTGCCTGATGCAATAAAACTCTGAACATTTGCTCTGACACCCCTTCCTTCCTTCCTTCCTGCAATCAAACTTGTTATTACTGTTTTCTGGCTCTCAGTTGCCTTCAAGCTGAACCTTGGCGACCCTTGCCAACAAAATCAATACCCAGTCACATAGGTTTCTTTTTCTTTTTTAATTTTTATTATTATTACTACCTTTACTTGGTCAAGAAAAAAAAGCCATGTTTTCTTGTGCTTCTTAAATAAAACACGGCATGTTCTTCTAGATGTTTTCTGCAGAGTTGTGCCAAGTAATACGGATTTTATTAGACTCTTTGCCTGATGCAATAAAACTCTGAACATTTGCTCTGACACTCAACATCCTTAACTACTAAATGTAGCAGAGTATTGACGAATCAGTGCTTAAAAACCACACTGTTCCAGTAACACTGTTCTTCTCACAGGTTCTTCCATCCAAGCCTGTAAAATAACACCAGGAATATATAGCTGGTAAGTATTTCTCAGCTGATATCTCAATTTCCTGATCTCTATCCTGACAAAAAAGTCAATTGCAAGACTTGCTTTCTTTTCTTTCTTTTTTTTTTCCAAAAAGCCTGCTAAAATCTTACGTGGGTGACTGGTTTGATCCGTGTTTTAATGTCTTCAGCTTAGGAGATGAGGATCTTGAAGGAAAGAGGGGAGAGCTTTTTTTTAAAAAAAGAAAAAGAAATACAAGGAATTCATAAGCAGGTCCCGTGGTCTTCTATTTCTTTAATTTTTGTGTGTTTTTAGATTTTGCCAAAACGAGCGTCTGAGTTTGCTATGAAAATGGCCATTTTGCAGGTGAATGACAATCCTTGCAAAGCTGCCAAAACAGACATTCGATCTACTGGCAATGGATTATTTACCCCTATGGATGGTCTGATTCTGTGCCATCAAATTGGTGTGGACTTTTAGTGATCATCTCAAGGTTGATCCATCCCAAATCTGGTCCTTCAGGTCATCTAATGGTGCCCCATCACTGCTGTAATTGTCTCCGTCCATCTTGCTGCTAGTTTTTTAACAAATTAACAGAGTTGGAAGGGACCTTGTAGGTCATCTAGTCCAACCCCCCGCCCAAGCAGGAGACCCTACACCATTTCTGATAAATGGCAGTCCAGTCTCTTCTTGAAAGCTTCCAGTGATTAAGTTCCCACAACTTCTGAAGGCAACTTCTGTTCCATTGGTTGATTGTTCTCACTGTCAGAAAATGTCTCCTTATTTCCAGGTTGAATCTCTCCTTGTTCAGTTTCCATCCATTATTCCTTGTCCGGCCTTCAGGTGCTTTGGAAAACAGCTTGACCCCTTCCTCTCTGTGGCAGCCCCTCAAATATTGGAAGACTGCTATCATGTCTCCCCTGGTCCTTCTCTTCACTAGACTAGCCATGCCCAGTTCCTGCAACCGTACTTCATATGTTTTAGCCTCCAGTTCCCTCATCATCTTGGTTGCTCTTCTCTGCACTCTTTCTAGAGTCTCAACATCTTTTTTATAGTGTGGTACTCAAAACTGGATGCAGTATTCTAGGTGTGGTCTTACTAAGGCTTTAAAGAGTGGTATTAGTACCTCACATGATCTTGACTGAATCCCTCTCGTCATGCAATTTAGGATTGCATTGGCTTATTTGGCTGCCGCCGCACACAGCTGGCTCATATTTAATTGGTTGTCCACTAAGACTCCAAGATCCCTCTCACAGTTACTGCTATTAAGCCTGGTTTCACCAAGTCTATATGTGCACTTTTGGGGTTTTTTTGCCTAAGTGTAAGACTTTACTTTTCTCTACATTGAATTTCATTTTGTTAGATAGGGCCCAGTGTTCAAGATCCTTCTGGATCTTGAGCCTATCATCTAGGGTGCTGCCTATCCCTGCCAGCTTAGTATCATCTGCAAATTTGGCTGGTTCTCCTCTTCTTCTCTTTCCTTTCATCTTTCCCAGCATCAGAGCCTTCTCCAGAGAAATGCGTCTTCACACCATGTGTCTGAAGTAGGGTAATTTGAACTTGGACATTTGTGCCTTGAGTGAGACCCATCGGTTGGTTGGTTTGACTCATCTCCTGGATTTCTGCTGATTACTCAACTGTTAAAAGAACGAGATGGTTGCTAGGGAAAATAAGATGATAACCTTAGCTGGTAAATACTCCAACATCAGGACAATGATGCATCAGGATCTGGTCACCAAGATACCAAAAAGATGCTGAGACCATAGAAAAAGCGCAGAGACAAACAACAAAGATGATGAAGGGTCTAGAATACACTGAATAGCTAAGGGAAGTAGGTATACTTAGCCCAACGAAGAGAAGGATTAGGTGGGACATGACAATTGCCTTCCAGTACTTGAAGGGCTGCAGTGGTGGGCTGCAACCGGTTTAACAACCGGTTCGGTGATCGCACACAGCGTTCAAAATACAGCAATTTGAAGCTCACCTGCTTACCTTCTAAGGCAGCCCCAGTAAGTAGAACAGCGGAGGCGCGGAAATCAGCTAAGCCAGAAAGAAGGAAATATAGGACAGGATAGCGCAGGGGCAGGTGGGTGGGGCCAGCTGATCGTCGGAACTACCAGTTCGCCCGAACCGGTCCAAAATGGCAGCAGCCCACCACTGAAGGGCTGTCACAAGCAAGAGAGGATTGACTTATTCTCCAAAAGCATCGGAAGGCAGGACAAGAAGCAATGGGTGAAAGCTCATCAAAGGGAGATCCAACCTGGATGGAAGGAAGGAGACATTTTCTGACAGTGAGACCAATCAAACCAGTCGAATGGCTTTCCTCCAGAAGTTGTGGGTGCTCCATCACTGGAGGTCTTCAACAATAGACTGGACAACCATTTGGTATAAAATCTCCTGCTTGAGCTGGGGGGACGGACTAGAAGCCGTCCGAGGTCCCTTCCAGCCACATAATTCTATGTTCAGATTAGATTAGATGAACAGAGTTGGAAGGGACCTTGTAGGTCATCTAGTCCAACCCCCCACCCAAGCAGGAGACCCTACACCATCCCTGACAAATGGCAGTCCAATCTCCCCTTGAAAGCCTCCAGTGATGAAGCTCCCACAACTTCCGAAGGCAACTTCTGTTCCATTGGTTGATCGTTCTCCCTGTCAGAAAGTTCCTCCTTATTTCCAGGTTGAATCTCTCCTTGTTCAGTTTCCATCCATTATTCCTTGTCTGGCCTTCGGGTGCTTTGGAGAATAGCTTGACCCCCTCCTCTCTGTGGCAGCCCCTCAAATATTGGAAACACTGCTCTCATGTCTCCCCTTGTCCTTCTCTTCACTAGACTAGCCATGCCGAGTACTTGCAACCATTCATCGTTATGTTTTAGCCTCCAGTCCCCTCATCATCTCGGTTGTTCTTCTCTGCACTCTTTCTAGAGCCTCGGCATCTTTTTTAAAGTGTGGTGACCAAAACTGGATGCAGTATTCTAGTTCAGTAGCAGCCTCTGTGGCCTGGCAGGTGGTCTTCTTCTTCTTCTTCTCTTGAGCCTGGCAGCTGTTAAATTCTCTCTTTGGCTGTCTGCCTTCCTCTCCATTCCCATGTTCTCTAGTTATTGCAGATGCAAGTCCAATTAAGCAAAAGCCATCATGATCTGGCCATGATCATCTCCCATAGGCTCAAGAGGGCAGAACACTTTCATGTTCTCGGCTGATTTGAAACATCCTGTTTTGCCCCTGGAGTAGCAGGCTTCCTGGGACAAGAAATAGAGGCCACGAAAAGGGGTCTTGTGAACCTTTTGTTCTGAACACGGCCTCCCACCTGGCAAAGCATAATAGAGCGTGTTCAAATCCGGCAGGCTTTTTTCCAAGGCCTTCTGGCTGTCAGATTCCACCATCCTGCCCTGACTGAAAACAAAAAAGCCAATCCACTCGGCAAAGAGCTCTGAGCTGCCTACGGAATAATCTTCAGAAGACTCCATGGGAAATTATATTCATCAAACTTCAGGGAGGGGGAAATAAGGATGATCAGAAGCCCCATCTCTTTCCCCCCCCCCCCGTCACGTGGTCTTCACACCCTGCCGATTCCTGGAACGGTGTTTTTATAATTCTGTGTCTTTGTGTCGCTGTCTTTTGGCTTCGTTATCGAAGGAAGGGATGAAGGACTTGCCTTTTTAGTCAACTCTCGGCTTTGGATGGATTTATTCCAAATTAAAACCAGTCGAAATACCTCCCTTTGCCAAGGCCAGCTAGATCCCTAGCTGCCTTCCAGATTAAATATGTAGGACTACAACTTCCATTATCCCTTGCCAGGGTGGCAGTGGGCTAGCGATCAGTTCTGTCTTTCCCATCGATACAAATAGAACAGAACAGAACAGAATAGAATAGGAGAAGGAGGAGAAGGAGAAGGAGAAGAAGGAAGGAGAATAGAATAAGGAAAGAATAGAATTAGAATTAGAATTAGAATTAGAATTAGAATTAGAATAGAATAGAATAGAATAGAATAGAATAGAATAGAATAGAATAGAATAGAATAGAATAGAATAGNCCCAAGTAATTTGTCTCCGGTGCAAAAGCTCTCAGTGTACATAAAAGCTATAAGTGATGAATCATGATCGTAGTCATCATAAAAATACATTCATCAAGAATCATAAGATACAACAGTGATAGTCATAGGATACTAAATAAGCAATCAAATCATACTAGGAAACTAAATAAAACAATATAAATCATAAAGTTACAAGCAGCAAGGTTATAGTCATAAGTGGGAGGAGATAGGTAATAGCAGGGGTGGGTTCCACTTACCTTCCCTACCAGTTCGCATCGCGATGGAAGTCACATCAGGGAAATGCAGAGGGTTCTTTGCCAGCCGCGGCGACCGGAGAACCGGTTTGGGGGCGTGGACAGCCGGCCATCACTGCCAGTTCAGCGAGCGGATGCAAATTTCCGCCACCGGTACGAAGAACCGGTCTGAACCGGCAGCAACCCACCACTGGGTAATAGGAAGGATGAGAAGAATAATAGTAATACAGTCTTAGTAAATAGTTTGACAGTGTTGTGGGAATTACCATATTTTTCGGAGTATAAGACGCACCACTTTACCCCCAAAAAGGTGAAAACTTGGGTGCGTCTTATACACCGAATGTAGCCCCACCCAGCCACCCCCACCCTTTGGCCTCTGCCTCCCAGCAATTTGCCTCCTTGCAGCAAACAGAACAGAGCCTGTTAAGCCAAGCTACTGATTATCAGCTTCCTGACCATCAGCTGATTGAGGCTGCAGGCAGGCTGCATGTGCTAAAACTGAAAGTGAAACTAACTGCAAGGAGGCAAATTGCTGGGAGGCAGAGGCAGAATTTTATTTTCTTGTGCTAATCACTGCTGAAACTGGCTGTGTGTTTTTTGCTTAGAGAAGATGCACATCAGTTTTAACAGCATCTGTACAAGTATAGTCTGAAATGTAACAGTGTCCTGTTGTAGTATTAAAATAAGGCAGCTGAGTTAAACCCTGACTTAGTCATGTTTGGAGTAGATCTATTTAAATAATTGGGAGGAGTTAGTGTGACTACATTTAAGAAAACTTTCTGGTATTAATATACTGCCATAATGTACATTTCTCCAATTCTTTGCTATTTCTATGGGTCAGGCACACATGCACAGAAATACACAGCAAACAGTGTATATCATCTGTACTGTTTGCTGTTTGCTGGGAGGCAAATTGCTGGGAGGCAGAGGCAGATTTTTTTTTCTTGTTTTCCTCCCCAAAACCTAGGTGCGTCTTATACTCCGGAGCGTCTTATACTCCGAAAAGTACGGTAGTTGTTTAGCAGTGTGATGGCGTTTGGGGAAAAACTGTCCTTGTGTCTAGTTGTTGTGGTGTGCAGTGCTCTATAGCGTCATTTTGAGGGTAGGAGTTGAAACAATTTACAGTATGTCCAGGATGTGAAGGGTCTGTAGATATTTTCACAGCCCTCTTTTTGACTCGTACAGTATGCAGGTCCTCAATGGAAGGCAGGTTGGTAGCAATGGCTTTTTCTGCAGTTCTAATTTTCCATTGAAGTCTGTGTCTATAAATAAAATTGTGTTTACTTGGCTTTCTCAGGGGCCAACGTCCATGAAGCTTGGGGTAAAGTGGAAATTGCCAAAAGCAAGAAACCCATTGTGAGAAGAATCATTTGGGGGTTTCCACGAGCTAGAGTTGATCGAGAACAAATCAAAAAATGAAACCTAGACATACTGTAAGAAAGGAGATTTATTCCCCAAAGCAAAGAAGCTTGTTTTTGTGGGGTAGACTACTGAGAAGAGGGTCCAGACAGAGGTGAGTTCCTACCGGTTCGGACCAGTTCTATAGAACCGTTAGAACCGTGGTGGCGTGGGTCGCTAGAACCGGTAGTGACCCACGCCTGCCACGCCCTGAACTGGTTCTTTCGGCGGTGCCATAGGCACTGCCATTTTGTTTTTTGCTTCTGCACATGCACAGAAGCTTTTTTTTACGCACTGCGCATGCGCGAAGCACCCGCGCGCCCGCGTGGCATGACACTGAGCGAACCAGCAGTGAGGTAAACCAGAACCCACCCCTGGGTCCAGAGACTTGGTTTTATAGGGGGATTTGATCCTTGGAGGGTGTGGTTTGTGTATGTGCTGGTTCTAGTGACTGTTTGAAGTTACAACAGCATTGAAAAAAGTAATTTACGACCATTTTTCACACTTACTACCGTTGCAACATTCCACAGTCAGGTGATCAAAATTCGAAAACACTTGGCAACTGACTCATATTTACAACAATTGCAGTGTCCCGGGGGTCACATGTTCCCCTTTTGCGACCTTCTGACCAGCAAACTCAATGGGGAAGTCAGATTCACTTAACAACCGTGTGACTAATTTAACAACTGCAGTGATTCACTTAACATCCATGGCAAGAAAGATCCTAAAATGGGGCAAAACTCACTTAATGACTGTCTTGTTTAGCAACAGAAATTTGGGGCTCCATTGTGGCCGTAAGTCGAGGACTAAGAAGAAGATGTTGAGACTCTAGAAAGAGTGCAGAGAAGAGCAACAAAGATGATTAGGGGACTCGAGGATAAAACATATAAAGAACGGTTGCTGGAATTGGGTATGTCTAGTTTGATGAAAAGGAGGACTAGGGGAGACATGATAGCAGTGTTCTGATATCTCAGAGGTTGCCACAAACAAGAGGGAGTCAAACTATTCTCCAAAACACCTGAGGGCAGGACAAGAAGCAATGGGTGGAAACTAATCAAGGAGAGAAGCAACTTAGAACTAAGGAGAAATTTCCTGACAATTAATCTGTGGAATGACTTGCCTCCAGAAGTTGTGAATGCTCCAACACTGGACGTTTTTAAGAAGAGATTGGATAACCATTTGCCTGAAGAGGTGTAGGGTTTCCTGCCTAAGCAGGGGGTTGGACTAGAAGACCTTCAAGGTGCCTTCCAAGTCTGTTATTCTATTCTATTCTACTACCTGTACTAGGGTCAACCGTTCCCCTCCTGCTAGAGAAGGGCGTAGGATGGTCAAGATTTAGGAAGTGAAAATTTGGAGGTCAATTATGGTCATAAGTCGAGGACTACCTGTACTCCAAAGCTTGTCCGGGGTCCTTTGGATTCCAGAATCCCGACCCAACACGGCTGATGCATCCAACCAAGGTGAACCAGCCGAACTGCAGAAAATATACAAAAGGGCACAGGCTATTTTTAAGTAGGACAAATGAGAGTAATTTACATTCTGTAGCATCTTCGATGGAGGAGATGTGCCATAAATACCGGCGAAAGGGGCCCAGCACTTTCTCTCCAGTGGCTTGTAAAAGACACAGTGCTAAAAAGGATGCAAATGAAATTAAAATAAGTAGCAAGAGAAAGAGAAAGAGAAAGAGAGAGAGAGGATAATCAAGACAAAAGCAAGGTTGGGTACGTATGCAAATTAAGCAAGCAGGAAGGGTGGGTGCATATTTGCATGCTTAAATATTTTCTTGATTGAGTCTAATGAACCTCTTCTTACTTGGGTACTTGGTTCTCGTAACCAGCGTTGGATGTTAGCTCATGAATATTCAGATTTGGTTCTCAGTTAGTTGACCAGCTCAAAGGTTATGGTAGCATTCATTTTTCTCAATTATGCATCTCAAAGAGAGTAACCCATTTGAGATTCGAGAGAGGAATTCTGGCCCTCATCCACAGGGCCATTAGAACCTCTGAACATAGAAGAGCAACAAAGATGATTAGGAGACTGGAGGCTAAAACATATGAAGAAGGGTTGCAGGAATTGAGTATGTCTAGTCTAGGGAAAAGAAGGACCAGGGGTGACATGATAGCAGTCTTCCAATCTTTGAGGGGCTGCCACAAAGAAAAAGGGGTCAATCTATTCTCTAAACCACCTGAAGGCAGGACAAGAAGCAATGGATGGAAACTAAGCAAGAACCTAGAATTAAGGAGGAATTTCCTGACAGAACAATTAATCAGTGGAACAACTTGCCTCCAGAAGTTGTGGGTGCTGCATCACTGGAGGTTTTCAAGAAAAGTTTGGACAACCATTTGTCTAGAATGGTAGGGTCTCCTACTTGAGCAGGGGGGTGGACTAGAAGACCGCCAAGGTCTCTTCCAACTCTTATTCTGTATACATACAGGGTATCTTTCCAAAACCATAGCTAAAACAAGCCGCTGCATATTGTACAAACCCATGGTCTAATCATGGATGCATTTAATAGCTGGGCTGGTGATCCAGAATCTTTCTTATTTGCAAATGCTGGAATATAATCTGGGACATTCTCTTGACTAAGAATGCTCTCTACTAGAGATGTTGAGACTCTAGAAAAAGTGCAGAGAAGAGCAACCAGGATGATTAGGGGACTGGAGACTACAAGGTCCCTTCCAACTCTGTTAATCTAATATCCAATCTAATCCAATCTAATCTAATCTAATCTAATCTAATCTAATATAATCTAATCTAATCTAATCTAATATCTAATCTAATCTAATCTAATCTAATCAAGAGTGAGATAATCCACATTGGGGCTCATAGATAAGTGATTTTTTTCTGACTTATTTATCATGGCTTGATACAAGGAGTAAAAAAAGGCAAAAGTAGATTCAACCAACCCTAGTTAAAAGAAATAGTTCTGTTACTTGTGGTTTGCATTCATACAACCTATTCTGTTGACTGAATTAATTGATTTCTTCATTGGCTTCATACAGTACTCTAGATTATTGTATTTTTATGTACTCATTGTTTGTCCCTGTTAGTAGAGTCTCTAAGTCTCAGACAGCTTAAAAAAAATTGATTAACCAATCAATCAATCCTCATTCTTAGAAAACCAAACTGGAAAACAGCCTTAGTAGGGCACTTCAATTGAAAGTTTGTTGATCAATTAAAAAAAGCCAAGGTCAATTAGGTGTGAAAAGATGTTGAGACTCTAGAAAGAGTGCAGAGAAGAGCAACCAAGATGATGAGGGGACTGGAGGCTAAAACATACGATGAACGGTTGCAGGAACCGGGCATGGCTAGTCTAGTGAAGAGAAGGACCAGGGGAGACATGATAGCAGTCTTCCAGTATTTGAGGGGCTGCCACAGAGAGGAGGGGGTCAAACTGTTTTCCAAAGCACCCGAAGGCCAGACAAGGAATAATAATGGATGGAAACTGAACAAGGAGAGATTCAACCTGGAAATAAGGATAAATTTTCTGACAGTGAGAGCAATTAACCGATGGAACAGAAGTTGCCTTCGGAAGTTGTGGGAGCTTCATCACTGGAGGCTTTCAAGAAGAGACTGGACTGCCATCTGTCAGAAATGGTGTAGGGTCTCCTGCTTGGGCGGGGGGTTGGACTAGATGACCTACCAGGTCCCTTCCAACTCTGTTAATCTGAATGGAGCTGGGGGCAGTGGCATCCAGCCCTACCAACTGGCTAATTGATGGGCTATGCCTATCAGGGGAAACCATTTTGTGAGAGCACTCGCGAGATGTTCTCAAATTCCCCAGCCATTGAGCAATGCTTGGCTGGAGAATGAACTGGCTGCAATTTTACCTGCTTCTCAACCTCCTTTAGCTTTTCATGCTGATGGATCGCCCTCTCCAAATGTGCAACTTCCAGATGATACCAAGAAAAAAATCAAAGGTTACACAGTATTGACCAGTGGCTAGTTAATTACCTTGCAAATGAGTTAGAGAAGGCTTTTAAGTAGTTAAGTCTATTGCTCGCACCCTCTGAATTATTGACCCAAATAATAGCAATTAGGGGAAAGGCAGGGCATTCGATCCAATTGTAATTAAGATCAACCAGGGGAGGAACCCTGAGAGCAAAATCAAACCTGTAATCTAGTACTAACTGTTGGGGTGATTAATTATGAGAGAAGGAGAAGGAGGAACCATAGATTTTATCGGTCCTGTTTTGGTCCTCTCAAAAGATTTAAGAAAAGGGCTCTTTGGTTGTCCCAAAGGTGCTTTTTCAGGAGGCAACTACTGGACTTTTTGTTTTTTCTTTGAAGACGTTTCACTTCCCATCCAAGAAGCTTCTTCAGCTCTGACTGGATGATGGGGAATGGAAATCAGATCTGAAGAAGCTTCTTGGATGAGAAGCGAAACGTCTTTAAAGAAAACCAAGAAAGTCTAGTTGCCTCCTGAAAAAGCACCTTGGGGACAACCATGACCTGGATGACTGAGAATCTCCATAGACATTTAGTTCTTTGGTTGAACTTGTCCAGCCCTAGAAGGCAGGACAAGAAGTAAGGGATGGAAGCTTGTTAAAGGGAGATTCAACCTAGAGCTAAGGAGAAATTTTCTGACAGTGACATTATGCCAGAGTATATTCATGAACTGGAATAGGGCTTAGTAACAAGGTCAGCCAATGTATAGGCACAGCAACAGGTCAGCCAATGGGGACTGTTTGGAAACTGAAACAGTATTTGTTTGTATGGGGCCATAAGAGACGGCTCGGAGCCTGGGCGTGGCTTAGGTTCTCTGATCTGTATATATATGAGTGAGCCTCTGTACAATATATCTTGCCTCTGTATTATTATATTGCTTCTGTGAATATTACTTCTGTGCTTCTGATTCTGTACTTCTGGATTCTGCTGTATGGTATTGTATATAAAGAAGTTTCTTATATATAATTGAATCCTGCTGAAGTTCATTTACTTGTGTGCTGGTCAGATGTGCTGCAAAACTCTGACACATTACCAGTGAAACAACTTGCCTTCAGAAGTTGTGAGTTCTTCAACACTGGAGGTTTTTAAGAAGAGAGTAGACAGCTATTTGTTTGCAATGGTATAGGGCAGTGATGGCGAACCTATGGCACTCGTGCCAGAAGTGGCACACAGAGCCATCTCTCCAGGCACGCCAGCCATTGCCTGTTGCTCTTCCAGGTTCCGGCACACACATGCGCGCCGGCCAGCTGGTCTTTGCGCGAGCGGGAGCGCTGGAAACCGAAAGAGCAGCTCCCTGGCGTGCATATGCACCCCGGGAAGCTGAGCTTCCGGCGCTCCCGCGTGTGCGCACCGGGGAGCTGCTCTTCCGGTTTCCGGTGCTCCCCCACATGCGTGCACTCCCGTTTCGGCACTAAGTGCAAAAAAGGTTCGACAACACTGGTATAGGGTCTCGTGTTCGAGCAGGGGGTTGGACTACAAGACCTCCAAGGTCCCTTCCAACCCGATTATACTAAATTCTAAGAAACATTCATACTGCATGGGCTCTGGCTTTCATTTTGCTTTCGTTTATGGAGGAGGAGGAGAAGGAGAAAAGAATTACAGAAAGATAGTGAAAGGAACTTTAGGGAGAAGTGAGACCCAAGAGATAAAGATAACGGTTGATAAAACAGAACAGAATTATACACAGCTAAATCTTATATATCCCAAACAGCTTTTTGTTGTGATTTACTTTTCATCTCGTATTAATCCAATAAATAATGACGAATAAGCTTGAGTCTCATAAGAAAAGCTGGTTAAAATCATATTTTCATAGAGGGCTAAGTCAAAGGAATAGGATGGATTATAAGCTTCTCCAGATCACCTAGGGAATTTAGACTATAGGGAATCTGCAGAAGAGATTCTCTTAACTAGAATATCAAATGCCATAGACCTGTGATGGCGAACCTATGGCACGCGTGCCACAAGTGGCACGCAGAGCCCTCTCTGCAGGCACGCGAGCTGTTACCCAGCTCAGCTCCACCGCACATGCGCACACGCCTCCCGCCAGCCAGCTGATTTTTGGGTATCTGCTGCGCATGCACGGAGGGCGGGGCGCATCCCCAGGCTCCAGAAGCTTTCCTCGAGCCTCCGGGAGGGCGAAAATGGCCTTCCCCGGGCTCCGGATGCCCTCTAGAGGCCGGAAACAGGCCCTTTTCCAGACTTCTGGAAGTTCTGGGAGGCCCGTTTTTCACCCTCCCCAGGCTCCAGAAGCTTTCCTCGAGCCTCCAGGAGGGCAAAAACGGCCTTCCCCGGGCTCCGGATGCCCTCCAGAGGCCGGAAACAGGCCCTTTTCCAGACTTCTGGAACTTCTGGGAGGCCCGTTTTTCGCCCTCCCCAGGCTCCAGAAGCTTTCCTCAAGCCTCCGGGAGGGCGAAAACGGCCTCCCCGGGCTCCGGAGGCTCTCAAGAGGGGGCAGGGGGGAGCGTGGGGGGGGTCGCATGTGCATGTGCATGTGTTTGTGGGGGGTTGCAGGGGGTTGCGCGCGCATGCACGGAGACAGGGGGCGTGGGGGGGTGTCGCACACGCATTGCAGTGCCGGCACACGCATGCACGCGCTGTTGTGCACACACGCACTTTCGGCACACAACAAGAAAAAGGTTAGCCATAGACTGTTTGTAGCCTACAATGAAATGGTGCACCTACCCAAACTTTCTTCCCAATTCAATTGACTGGATTTTATGTCGGCAAGGGAAAGGACAACATCTTTGAATTAAATAAATGTGGCAGGCCAACAATTTGGTCTTCCAGCTTTTGGGTCCCCCTTACATCACCCAGAATCTGCCACTTAGAGAAAGGAGAATCTGTGAGGTCCTTGGTAGTCTCTGAGCTTGGTTGTTTTCTTTCAGTCGTTTGATTACTCAACTAGGTAACATCATCAGTTCCAAACCCCTTTTCCCTTCTATAACTGATGATGTTACCTAGTTGGGCCATGAAACGTCTGAAAGGAAACGACCACGTTCAGCATGCACCAAGGACCTCACAGTCCTCCTCCCCTCCTCTTCACCACAAACCCTACTCCCTTCCAGCACTGATGATGTTACCTAGCTGGGCTATGAAACATCTGCAAGAAAACAACCAGGCTCAGGGAGCACCAAGGACCCCTGAATTCAACCTTCAGCTACAAATATTTTCTTCTAAAAGCATCCATGTGTTGAGATAAAACATGGATTATCTCGCTTTTCATAAAGGTATGTGGTGCGTCCATTTCTCTTTTGATATTCCCTCCGGTCCCATTTTTCTTTGTGCTCTGAAGCCCTCCAGAGCAATTTGACCAACAGTCCTTCTCAGTAGTGGGTTTCACTTACTTTTGCTATCGGTTCGGGAACGGGAGCGCGCGCGCGACGCTTTTGCGCATGCGCATAACGTCCGTGATGACGTCCAGGTGGGTGGGCGGAGCCTCCCGCTGCCGCTGCTACCGGTTCGCCTGAACCGTGGGGAACCGGTAGAAACCCACCACTGGTCCTTCTGTTCAGGAAGCTCAGCCAGTCGCAAGCCCTTGTTTCACCATCCACGAACCCTTTACAAATGGCACTAATCGTGGTTCATCTTCCGCTGTGATAAATTTAGCCTTTCGAGTTCCCCCGCGTGGTAAGCATTTAGGAAAAATAAAATAATAAAAGGGTCCTTTTTTTTTAAAGAGCACTCAAGACTATTAAACGCAAGACTTATATCTTACTTGCTAAACCAAAATGGAATGTTTAACTAGCAAATGATTATTTTGACTGCATCCATCTCAGTGCATTGACATTCTAATGTTGCTTTAGGGGTAAGCCTGTCAATTATTTTAGAAAAAGTAATTCCTTGTCTTCCAAGAGGAATAAAAACTCTAATAAAGAATATTTATAGCGTGGCATTCTTTCTTTCTTTTTTCTTTTTGGTCTCCAGTGGTGGCTGCCTCAGACATCTGCAGTTGCTCTTTACTGTAACTAAGCACGCCATTTCCTAAAACACTTGCAATTCATTTTCAGAGATGCGCTGACAATTAACTTTTTCCCCAACGTACTACTTGGATGGCGGTGAAAAATTACGGTTACACACCCCTTTTTCTCCTCTTCTCTACCATCAGCAAAAGGACAAGCAGCCAACTTTGCAGGACGATGGAATTTTGCATTAATTTAGACAGCAGAATCTCCTTAGAAACAAGAGAATGCTCATGTTTTTGTGTTTGGATCTGATTCATGGACCGCCAAAGAGAGATTCTCTAAGCAGCAGGACCAAATTCCACTTGGTGAGTTCGTCTGTCTCTCTGTCCATCCATCTGTCTGTCTCTCCCTCTAATTACCATCCTAATACAGTACAAGAACCATGTGTTCCTTCAAAGAGAGTGGATGGGCCATAGGAAAGAGAAGCATAGAAGTCAAGCAAAGCATAATTGTGATATGTCGGAACTGCTTGCAACTCTACCTGCTGGCCTTTAAGAGAGAAGAAAATAGGTCAAGAATGCCTTGAGCGAGGAATGAAAGCTGGTGAATCTGTCTGTCTGTCTGTCTGTCTGTCTGTCTGTCTGTGTCTATCATCTATCTATCTATCTATCTATCTATCTATCTATCTATCTATCTATCTATCTATCTATCTATCTATCTATCTATCTATCTATCTATCTATCTATCTAT
>QLTV01003660.1:418846-429014 GCA_003457575.1 Thermophis baileyi
TAGAATAGAATAGAATAGAATAGAATAGAATAGAATAGAATAGAATAGAATAGAATAGAAGCTGGAAGGGACCTTGGAGGTCTTCTAGTCCAGCCCCCTGCTCTGGCTGGAGACCCTATACCATTGCAGACAAGTGGCTGTCCAATCTCTTCTTAAAAACTCCAGTGATGAAGCCCCCACAACTTCTGAAGGCAGCTTCTTTTCCACTGATTAATTGTTCTCACTGTTAGGAAGTTTCTCCTTAATTCCAGGTTGCTTCTCTCTTGATTAGTTTCCAACCATTGTCTCTTGTCTTGCCCTCTGGTGCTTTCGAGAATAATTTGATCCCCTCTTCTTTGTGGCAGCCCCTCAAATATTGGAAGACTGCTATCATGTCACCCCTAATTCTTCTTTTCTCTAGACTTTCCACAATTATGTTTTTCGGTATTTAATTTTTCTCCCAGCGATCAGGGTTTGAATGAAGAAGCAGGTCACCCGAAGAATACTTATGCAATCACCTGCCTTGCAATACAACCTCATAGTTAATCTGCCTTTTCCCCCTCTCTCCTTCCACTCAGTGAAATAATAATGATTAAAAAAAAAAACCAGCCAAATGATTCCTTCTGTTGATGAAGATTTTGAAAATGCCGTGTCGGTCATTGGCATATATTAGATGCTGGTGATGTCACAAATCCTTGGCTAGAACCGAACAAAAGGCAGATGCTGCTATTGTGTGGGTTAAATCCTGCGTCCTCCCCCTTCTTGCGCGCTTCCTGCAGGGGATAATGATCAAATTCAACTCATACCCTTTTCCGTCCCTTTTCTTCTTTATTCTAATCTTGCTTTTTTTTTTTTTTTCAAAAAACACCCACCATGATTTATAATCAGGTGGCACTTCCTATTATTCTCGTTAATTACAGCACAGCTCAAGTTTGGGCTTGTAAAATGCAATTGCTTGGAACGTAAATCTAGACTGAGCTCACAGCTCATTAATACTATTCAGGCTGTTCTTGTGAAGCTTGCATGGAAAGGTACCTGCAAAGGGGCCACGGAGAAGCTTGGCTGGAAAGAGGCAGCGACCGTTCTCCCCACCTCCCCACTCATCCATGGTTTTCTTTCACCTTGGAACACTTTTTGTACACCTCGAGAGCACCTGTCAATCTCATTCCTCAAAGGAGAGACAGACAGGCAGAGGCAGAGATGATTTGGGGGTCAAATTATTCTCCAAAGCACCAGAGGGCTGGACCAGAAACAATGGATGGAAACTAACCAAAGAGAGAAGCAACCTGGAATTAAGGAGAAACTTCCTAACAGTGATCTCTTGTTACAGGATCAGCTTCTCATCTGAGGGGGGGCAGCCTGTCAGGCCTGGAAGCTATCTTTTACCTTTTTGTATTCAGGCCTGCCACATTTTCTGCTGTGGGAAAATGCGAGAGGGAATTGTATGGAGTAGGTGATACTGTATATAGTAGCCTAAACAACATTCTTTCCAGAAAGTCAAGGTCGCTGTGCCCGGCAGCTGTGATGAAGTGATGGGGAGGCATCTTCAGTTTTGGACGGTGCCTGATTGGATAGTGTGATGGACATGTGGGTGTTGGGCAGGGTCTTGAACTTTCGTTTGGGTGGAGAAAACCCAGAAGCTCTCAGATTCGGGTTTTCACAGATGTGCCAATATGACATCTCTAATAAATTGTAGCTTTGAGGAAATCCAAGCCTCGGAGTTACTTTTCGTTGGGAGTGTTACTTGGAACCCTGACAGTTGCCTTGAGAAATCGTGGGCGCTCCATCACTGGAGGTTTTTAAAGAAGAGACTGGACAGTCACTTATCTGAAATGGTATAGGTTCTCCCATTGAGTAGGGGGTTGGACTAGAAAACCTCCAAAGTCCCTTCCAGCTCTATTCTATTCTATTCTATTCTATTCTATTCTATTCTATTCTATTCTATTCTATTCTATTCTATTCTATTCTATTCTATTCTATTCTATTCTATTCTATTCTATTCTATTCTATTCAACTCTACTCTACTCTACTCTACTCTACTCTACTCTACTCTACTCTACTCTACTCTACTCTATTCTATTCTATTCTATTCTATTCTATTCTATTCTACTTGCTTGGCTGGATAAGATGGATGGATGGATGAAGATAGATGCTTGAATAGCTAGATGAGATATAGATGATAGATGATAGATGATAGATAGATGATAAATAGGTAGATAGATAGCTTATAGATTAGATGATAGATAGATAATAAATAGATAGACAAATGATAGATAGATAGCTATAGATTAGATAATAGATAGATGGTATATAGATAGATAAATTAGATTAGATAGATGATAGATAGATAGATGATAGATAGATGATGATAGATAGATAGATAGATAGATAGATAGATAGATAGATAGATAGATAGATAGATAGATAGATAGATAGATAGATAGATAGATAGATAGAATAGATAGATGATAGATAGATGATAGATGATAAATAAATAGAGAGATGTATTTATGGATGGATGAATAGCTAAATAGAGAGATAGATGAAAAAAAGCTGTAGACAGATAGATCAATAGATATAGATGAGTGTGTGTGTGTGTGTGTGTGTGTGTGTGTGAGAGAGAGAGAGAGAGAGAGAGAGAGAGAGAGAGAGATGATGATGATGACAGATAGATAGATATAGACATAGAGATAGATTAGGGTAGGAGAAAATTCCTGACAGTGAGAACAATCAATCAGTGGAATGGCTTTTCTCCAGAAGTTGTGAGTGCTCCAACACTGGAGGTTCTTCAGAAGAGCTTGGACAGCCATTTGTTCGGAATGGTATATGGTCTCCTGCTTGAGCAGGGGGTTGGACTGGATGGACAACCTTTGAGAGCCCATCCAACCCTATGATTCTCTGTTCTATTTGTTCTAGGAAGAAGATGGAGGAATAACTCAGGCCAGTCTTACCATTACCCAGAAACCTGGAGCTTCCAGGATTGACCTCCAGGTACCAACCACATTGCCACCCCATCCTATAAATGCTCATTCTGTGCCAGGTGACTCTATTCTTTTGTACAACTTCAAAATGTTCCTATTCCGCTATGTAATGTCTCCCCCCACCCCCAAGATCATATCAGATCATGGTTTGCTTTCCAGGGCAGCCTGTGACTCAGGAATTTGAGAAGAACTTTGTTGAGAGAAAAAAACCCTACATTTGTAGACGGGCTTAACTTCAAATCCTTTCACGATAAACCTTAAGCAATTAAATTAAGCGGTATTTTGAGTTCCCCCTCCTTTCTCTCTTTTTTCTCTTCCGTTCTTATCCCAGTCCATTCTGTCTGAGCTATATGAAAAAACGAGTATCTTCCACTCCGTATGATGGTTTGCAGATGGCCCCCATCAAAAATGGTCCCCAGTGGCTGCAGAAAATGTCAACCCGTCGAAACCCCAATGAAAATTGATTAGGCATGAATTAATACTCTGATGAATCCCTGACATTTGTAAAGGGGGGGGAGGAGCCCATGTTCATAGATATCTCATTTGCTACCCTTAATTTTCTCAAGACCAATTAAGGGCATCAACATTCCTTATCTCCTCCTATTATTTTTGAAAATCTCATTACGTATCTTCCTTGCTTCTGAAACGAAGCCTTAATTATATGGCAACTGGAATTTACACCCTGGTTGCGCCATGGGTTTGCTTTTCGAATCTGCTTTCTCGGAACAACAAGATGTAATTGGCATGCCCTGGTTTTAATTAACGTGAATAACAGATTGAAATTATAGCCTTATCAGGTGACGTGTTGTGGCCTGTCAGCCGCCGGCCCCTCCAGCAGCCAAATGAGAGGAGGAGGAGGTGTGGGAGTCAGGGTCAGCATCAAGGCAACCTGAGAGCTCCGAGGAGGAAGAGGGGATGGAGCTGTCAGAGAGAGAAAGACAGAGGCGGATCCTGGGCCATCCATCAGGCCTCAGATGGAGAGTCAACAGCCCCCAGGTCTGGAGGTGGCTGATGAGGAAGAGGAGGAACAGCTGGGTCCAGTGCCTGACGCGCGGATGCGCAGAAGGCAGAGGAGAGGAGAGCAGTGGAAATCTATGGGCCGGTCCTTGGGACAGAAGAGCCACCACTGCTAGCGAAGCCCCACCCTAGCTCTGGGGATAAAAGGCAGGGGGCAGAGATGAATATATGTGGCAGACAACTGTTCACTCCCTGCCGGACAGACTTGTTAGCCTGTGGTGAGAGAGAGACTTTTTGCCGGGGCTGCCGGCGCTCCTAATAAAGGAATCATTGAATTAACTTCAGAGGGTTTGTCGTGTTTGGGGAGCTGGGTCAGAACATGACGATTGCCCCAGAGAGGAAGGAGCCAGAGAAATTTTTTGCCTTTTCTTTTATTTCTGCTGGATGAGTCCGTATCCAGGGCTACTATGTCCCTAATAATTATTGTAAAATGCACAGGATTATCCATAAAAAGAATATCCAACAGTGTTTTCAATCTCTGATGGGTAGCTTAGACGCACATTTCAAGAGATATACAGATAATCAAGTTTCTTTTAAGTTCTTGATCGGTCATGAATTAATTAGCATTTAATAGTAGTGTCATTGTTATGTTTGGGGAAAAAAGACTTCAGAAATACAGAAAGAAAATGTAAGAAGAAAAAAGAACAGCAACGGAAGGGGGGAAAAAGTATATATACATGGATACGTGATTATAAGGGTAAAAACAAACATTTCGAAATCTATTGACAGCAGTTTCTACCAAGAAAAACATCTGTCAGATAAAATAACCTATTAGGAAATCACTGTTGGTTTAGCGACTAAATAGTGGCCAGCTTTGAATAAAGGTACCCTTAGTGTGTGTGTTTTTAGAAGGCTTTGTGCTCATTTGTTAGCCGGAGCAATTTCCCACCCATTTAAATCCCCCTGAAAGACATAGTTTAATTTTCCAGGGTTTTGTTATAATAATCTGGACCACCGACAACACGAACGGAATCAATTTTTTCATGCTGTATCGATCCAGACGCTTTAGGAAATACGGACAATACACCAGCAGGCACAAAATCGTTATGAATTATTTTGAGTTGCTTTTTTTCCCCCGAAGGTCTTTTAGAATTTGGCTAATTTTGAACAGGATCACCCAGCTGGTAATAGATGCTACTTTGCCACCAACAGAGCCTGGGGCTCTTATACAGGTAGTCCTCGACTTACGACACCGTTGGGATTGGAGACTCCCATCGCTAAGCAATGCGATCGTTGTGAGCTTATTTGGCACGGTCGTTAAGCGAATCACCACGGTCGTTAAGCGAATCACGTGGAAAGATGGAAAGCGATAGAATTATGTGTCCTGAAATCATGATAGAAATACGGTGACTAATGTACAGGGGTTCCTTGACTTACGACCCACAATCGAGATCAGAATTTCCATTGCTAAGGTAGGCGTTTAATGAGTCGGGCCTGATTTTGCTCACTTTTTTGGCCAGGGTTGTTAAGTGAATCAGGAGGTCATTAAGCAAATCCAGCTCTCCCCCCTCCCCCATTGACTTTGTTTGTTGGAAGCCAGCTGGGAAGGTCGCAAGTGGCATCACGTCACCCTGGGATGCTGCAACCATCGTGAATGCATACTGGTTGCCTCCCTCAATTATGATTATGTACAATTATGTACACACTTAGGTGAGTGGTGTGGTGGCCTAGAGGTGGAGCTCTTCCCTCACAATTAGGAGGCTGTGAGTTCGATCCTAGGTAGAGGCAGATATTTCTCTCTCTGGGCACAATGAGAATATATCTGCTGAAAAGAACTCCGCGTTGGCGACAGGAAGGGCATCCGGCCAGTAAATACTCAGCTCCATTCAGTTGCCTAGACTCCACCCCGCAAAGGATTATGGGGTCATTAAAAGAAGATGATGTACACACTTAGGTAAGTATGAAGTCGGGTCATAAGTCGCTTTTTTTTCAATGCTGTTGCAGCTTCAAATGGTTGCTAAACAAATGGCCGTAAGTTAAGGACTACCTGTATTCCAGCAGATCTGTGACCCCCTCTACGTGCAGGCTATAATGTGCAATCATTGTGCAAGCATGCACACTCCCTGTTGCACATGATCAGGCACTAGGGATGAACAACTACACTTGTTGACAATGCCACAATTGAACCCTGGGGGAAATAAGAGAAAAGAATAATAGAATAACAGAGTTGGAAGGGACCTTGGAGGTCTTCCAGTCCAGCCCCCTGATCAGGCAGGAAACCCTCTACCATTGCACTGTGGCATGCAGTGATTAGAATGCAGGATTGCAAGCTAATTCTGCCCACTGCAAGCAGTTCGATCCTGACTGGCTCAAGGTTGACTCAGCCTTCCATCCTTCTGAGGTGGGTAAAATGAGGACCCAGATTGTTGGGGGCAAGACGCTGACTCTGTAAACTGCTTAGAGAGGGCTGTAAAGCACTGTGAAGTGGTATATAAGTCTAAGTGCTATTGCCCTTCCTTTTCTCCTTCCTTTCCTCCTTCCTTCCTTCCTTCCTTCCTTCCTTCCTTCCTTCCTTCCTTCCTTCCTTTCCTTCCTTCCTTCCTTTTCTTCCTTCCTTCCTTCCTGCACAGTGGTTAAAATGCAGTATTACAGGCTGACTCTGCCCACTGCCAACAGCTTGATCCTCACCGGCTCAAGATTGACTTTTAGAATTTGGCTAATTTTGAACAGGATCACCCAGCTGGTAATAGATGCTACTTTGCCACCAACAGAGCCTTCCATCCTTCCATTGACTCAGCCTTCCATCCTTCTGAGGTCAGTAAAATGAGGATCCAGATTATTGGGGGCAAAATGCTGACTCTGTAAACCGGTTAGAGAGGGATGTAAAGAACTGTGAAGCGGTATATAAGTCTAAATGCTATTGTTATTTCAGACAAATTGTTGTCCAATCTTTTCTTAAAAACCTGCAGTGATGGAGCACCCACAACTAGAGGCAAATCGTTCCACTGATTAATTGTTCTGTTAGGAAATTTCTCCTTAGTTCTAGGTTGGTTCTCTGCTTGATTCAGCAATGGTGGTTTCCCTCCAAACCCAGTTTTTTCTCCGAGCTTTCTGCCTTTCAATATCTCCTTGCCAATCCAAGCTGTTGGCTGGATCAATATCACACTGGATCAAAAGGTTTTCATCAATTCACAGCAAAATAGAAACCGCTGAACAATTTTAGTGTTTGGACTTAGACTTTTGCTGACTTGGAAAAAAAAAAACACGAAGTTCCATAACCAATTAAAGGAAACCAATTTGAAGATTCGGGAATTGCTGAATTCATGGATCTTTGATGCAAATGGGCTTTGATGTGCCTTGCAATTTAAACAAACCAATCAAAAAAAGCTCCTGGGTTTTTGGTGTAACACACCAAGTTGCAAAACGCTTTGCAAATATACGTCTTTGGGAGACACCCTCAAAGCAACAGGAAGAAGCTAAGCAATGACCTCGTACAATTCAAGTCAAAAAGAAAAAAAGAAAAAAAAGAAACGCAATTACGGAAGTTTTCGGAGTGAAAAGAAGCCAAATTACACAGCGAAGGCAAAGATTTTTTTTTTTCCAGCGCCTACTGTGAGCTTTTAATAAAAGATCAACTCTTCCCTATTTCCGTTACAATTTGAACAACATGAGCGGAAAGATAAAAGTGGTTTGTTTAGAGATGAATTCTTCTATGCACCCTAATGGGCACAGCTGATTTGAAGGCCGATGGCTGCAGTATCATGAATGGAAGTGAAATAACTTATGCGGTTGCTGATATAGAATCATCTTTAAAAGGAGGTTAAGTTAATATTGCAGCCAGGAATAAACAGCAGGTGATCATGCTAAGAAGATGCAAAGTACCAACAGAAGAGAGGAGGATTGTGTGGACCTTGGTGCTCCGTCAGTTTGGTTGTTTTATTGCAGACTTTTCATGATCCTACTAGGTAACATCATCAGGGCTAGAAGGGAGTGTGGTTTGTGGAACGGAGGAGGAGGAGGGGGAAGAAGAGGATGGAGGAGAGAGGAGGAGGGGGAGGGGGAGGGAGGAGGAGGGGGGCTTGGTTGTTTTGTTTCATACATTTGGCAGACATTTCATGACATAACTATGAATGTTACATTCATAACATTGTCATTGCTAGAAGGGAGTGGAGTTTGCAGACAAGGGTGGAGGAGGAGGAGGACGATGACTATGGGATCCTTGGTACTCTCTAAACTTGGGTCTTTTCTCACAGACATTTCATGACCCAACAAGAAACCATCATCAGTACTAGAAGGGAGGGGGTTTGCAGAGAAGAGGAGGAGGAGAAGGGGGAGGGGGAGGGGGAGGAAGAGGAGGGGGAGGACTGTGGTGCCCTTGGTGCTCTGAGCTTGGTTTATTTCTTGAATATGTTTCATTACCCAACTAGGTAACTTCATCACAAGGGAGGGGGTTTGTGGAGAAGAGGAGGAGGAGAGCTGTGGGGTCCTTAGTGCTTTGTGAGCTTGATTCACAAAGCTTGCTTCTTTTCTTACAGACGTTTCATTACCCAACTAGGTAATATTATCAGTGCTAGTGAGGTATGCAGCGTCAGATTATTCATGAACTGGGAGAGCCAATGGTAACAAGGTCAGCCAATGAATAGGCATAGCAACTAAGTCAGCCAATGGGAGCTAAACACATCTCAGTCCGTGCAGAGAATCAAAACTGAAGCTAGAAGGCTGGGCGTGGCTCAGTCCACTCTGAACTTTGAAATGAAACTAATTGTTCTCTCCTGCCTGTGTGTTTGCTTGTAACTGCTTGAAGAAGAATCTACATTGGTATTGTATATATATTCTTGTATATAAAGAAGTTTCTTATTTAAATGAATCCTGCTGCATCAGTCTGCCTGTGTGTGCTTTCTGGATTTAATTTTCTGCAACAAACTCTGATAATTTTTATATTTGAAAAGAGAATAAACAGATAACATTTGCAGTTGGAAGCCATTGGAAGAAATGAGTATGTATGAAAGTATGCAATTTCCAAAACCACAACCTTTTTCTTTCTATTCTAATATCTAACTGCTCACAACCTCTTTTTTAGGAATGTGAATCAGGCAAAACATTCAATTCAGAACCCAATTCTGCTATTTAGAAAATAGTTCAATTCACCTTGAATTGATGGAGTTGATTTGAAGACTGCATTGTACTTTAAGCTGAAGAGACTGCCTGTGTTTTAAGGAGAAACAAGGCAGAGAAAGCTTGCAGGATGGCTACTGTTGAATTTAAGGAAAGCTCTGTGCCTCGTTTGGAGCAGAAGAACTATATAATTTGGGCTGCAAAAAGGGAATGTTTCCTGAAGGCTAAGGAGCTGTGGAATATAGTTATTAATCCACCACAGGGAGCTTTTGCAGCTGGTGAGCAGAAGCAGCATGATAAAGCAATGGCTTATATCATCTTAAGTTTAGAAGATGAACAATTTCTCAATGTAGCTGATTTAAAGACTGCAAATGAAGTCTGGCTGAAATTAAGAACTGTGCATGTGAGTCTGTCTGCATGCAATATTGTTCAGTTATCAAGGAAATCATACAGAGCCTGTCTGCAACCAGGTGAATCTGTGGAAAGACATTTATTGCAAATGCAAACTTTGTTTGTGGAGTTGGAACAGCGTGGAATGAATATTCCTGAGTCCCAGAAGGTGTTGTTAGTGTTAAACAGCCTTGATGAAATGTGGGACATTGTTTCTGCAGTATTTGAATGCAAACCAGAGCAGGAGTTGCGTCTGGAGGCCTTAAAGGCTTGTTTGATTTCTGAAGAGACCAAACACCATTTTAGAAGAAGCCATTTTAGAAAGAGCCACGAGGAGAAATCCCTGAGGTGGGGGCCCAAGGAGCAGAGAGAGAAGAGCGGAAATTTCCACAGACTGGCTATCAGCAGAAGATATCAGATTACAGCCCAGCAACAGAGGCGTTGCTTCATTTGTGGTGAAAGAACACATTTAAAGAAGGACTGTTTACAAAGGACAAACCATTTGCAAGGAAGAAATTATTTGCAAGAAAAGAAAAATTATTTGCAAGATGGACAGGTTTCTGTTGCAAAAGTTAGCTATTGCAATAGCAGAGACAAATGATTGATAGACAGTGGGGCAAGTGAAGCCATTATTAACAATTCTAAATTGTTTTACAGGTTGGATCCAGCTGCTCAAGATGCAGTAGCCTTGGCAAATGGCCAGAAGGCTACAGTCATTGGAAGAGGCGGTGTGCAAATTCCATATC
>QLTV01003660.1:430429-460840 GCA_003457575.1 Thermophis baileyi
GTAGAGCTGGTTCATGCAGATTTGGTTGGGCCAATGCAAGCCAGTTTGGGAGGAGCAAAGTATGCACTGGTCATTGTAGATGACTACAGCAGGTTTGGGTTCTGCTATTTACTGAAGAGTAAAAGAGAGGTGCTACAGAAATTTAAGCAATGGGTAAGCTTCATAGAAAGGAGATATAAGCAACAGGTATGTCAGCTGCAAACTGACAGAGGTTCAGAATTCATGTCAACAAGTTTTCAACAATGGTTGGGGACAGTTGGGAATAAAACACAGATGCACAAATCCGTACACAGCAGCTGAGAATGGTGTTGTTGAAAGACGAAATGGAGTCTTACAAACCATGAAGGACTCACTGCTGGAGGACTCTGGTCTGAGCAGGTCATATTGGGGTGAAGCCATGTTGACTGCTAATTATTTAATTAATAGGCTGTGGAGTTCATCCATTAATGATACTCCATATGCAGTGCTATATGGGAGAAAACCATCTCTGGCACATCTAATAGTTTTTGGAAGCAATGCATGGGTGCATATTCCAAAAGCAATTAGAAGAAAGGGACAACCAAAGGCTAGAAAGCTCAGGTTTATGGGCTATGAGCCAGGTTCAAAAGGCTATTGATTTAGCAATGGAAGCAAGAGAATAGTCATTTCCAGGTCTGCTAGTTTTGCAGAGCAAAATTGGAACAGATTTGATGCAAATTTATGGAATGATCCACTTAGTGACCGTAATTCACTTAGTGATGGTAACTCACTTAGTGACGGTGTCAGCATTCAGGGAGCAGAAGCTGAACAAGATATGAAGCAAGAGAGGCTTGAAACACAGGAGCAGTCAATACCACGCAGGTCAGAGCGATGGAACAAGGGGATTCCACCTGACAGGTATTCTGCCAGTAAAGTTAAAGTGTGTAATGTATGGTATGAGCCAAGGAACTATAAGGAAGTGTTGGCATTACCTAAAATAGAACAAGTAAAGTGGAAAGAAGCCATGGACAAGGAAATGAAATCCATGGGAGAACATGAAGTGTTCACGTCAATGACTTTACCACAGGGTAGCAAAACTGTGGGATGTAAATGGGTGTACAAAAAGAAAGTACTGCCCAATAATGAGGTGCAATATAAAGCAAGGTTAGTGGCACAAGGTTTTTCACAGTTGAAAAATGTGCACTATGATGAGGTATTCCCACCAACTGTAAAGAGTGAAAGCATAAGGCTCGCACTAGCGTTGGCAGCGGCGCATGGCCATAAAATGTGGCATTTTGACATAACCACTGCATTCCTCAATGCTGAATTAGAGGAAGAAATTTACATGGTTCAAGCATCAGGGTATGAAAGTAAAAAGCCTAACACCGGTGTATAAATTGAACAAGGCTATTTATGGGCTGAAGCAGTCAGCCAGGAATTGGAATATATGTCTAGATAAGGCATTGAAGGATCTTGGGTTCAAGAGTTGCAAGTCTGATGGTTGCATATACACTGGAAAGTTACAAGGTGGGGATTGTCAACTATTAGCATTTGTGGGTGATCTTTGTTTCATTGCAAAGGGTGTATCACAGTAAAAGGGATACTCAAGAGGGAACTGTGAATGTGGGTCTTCAAATGCAGGTCTAGGAAGAATATTAAATTATTTGATTTATGTCTCTTCCAGTCATGAAGGGAG
The DNA here is from genome assembly GCA_003457575.1 of Thermophis baileyi. Classification (NCBI taxonomy): domain Eukaryota; kingdom Metazoa; phylum Chordata; class Lepidosauria; order Squamata; family Dipsadidae; genus Thermophis; species Thermophis baileyi. The sequence continues at coordinate 432,084 of QLTV01003660.1, forward strand.
GAGTGTCAGATTATTCATGAACTGGGAGAGCCAATGGTAACAAGGTCCGCCAATGAATAGGCATAGCAACTAAGTCAGCCAATGGGAGCTAAACACATCTGAGTCTGTGCAGAGAATCGAAACTGAAGCTAGAAGGCTGGGTGTGGCTCAGCCCACTCTGTACTCTCAGTCCACTGAACTATTCTTGTATATAAAGAAGTTTCTTATTTAAATGAATCCTGCTGCATCAGTCTGCCTGTGTGTGCTTTCTGGATTTAATTTTCTGTAACAAACTCTGATATGCAGGGAGGAGGAGGAGGAGGAGGAGGAGGAGGAGGAGGAGGAGGAGGAGGAGGAGGAGGAGGAGGAGGAGGAGGAGGAGGAGGAGATGATAAACACCGAGCTATCATCACGCTTCTGGTAGAACATTTCTGAGAGCAGAACTCAACCCTCCAAGATGTCTCCTAGAGCAGGAGACCAGTCTGAAGAAATTTGCCCGTTAGCATGCGGAACTTTGCAAATGTCCACATTTGCAATCCACTTGCCTTCCAGCATTCTAATAACATATTTCAGAATTTGCTGCGGCTGCTCGGCTTCATGCTGGATTTACAACGCTAAGTGGGAGGGAAGGGGGGCTGTTGTCACTTGGGCAGGAACAAGCTTTCGTCTGTCACACATTGTGTGGCCTGACCTTTACCTGCTCTTCCGCTCGAGATGCGGCCAGCAAACCGGTTTTGGGTTGTGAATTTGTCAAATTCAGCAGCTGGTTTCTCTGCGACACGTTCTGCAAACGAGCTACAACATGACCCAAAGGTTAAAGGGGGTTTACAGCAGTCTCTAAAGGAAGTTTAGGGAAGGTTGCCAGGCGGGTGGAACAGACTAAGGTTTGCCAGGCCTAGTTCCATATGCTGAAATTAATATCTATTGTCTTCCCATTGCCCCAGGGAAGTGTGGTTTCTTCTCTTGTGAAAGAGGCTTCCAATTTTAGGTAGAATAAGTGTCATGAAGTCATGGTAGAAATATTATGACTGACATACAGGTGGTTAGCATAACAGAGTTGGAAGGGATCTTGGAGGTCTTCTAGTCCAACCCTCTGCTCAAGCAGGAGACCTTATACCAGGGGTGTCAAACTCAAGGCCCGGGGGCCGGATCCTGTCCGTGGGGTGCTTAGATCTGGCCTGCAGGCAGGGGTGGGATTGAAAAATTTTAGCAACTGGTTCTCTGCCCAGTTGCTGGGTGGGCGTGGCCATGGGGGCTTGGCCTACTCGGCCTCCTGCACCACGGCGGGGGGGGGGCGCGTCGAGCCTGGGGAGGGTGAAAACGGGCTCCTCCGGGTTCCAGAGGCTGGAAACAGGCCCCTTTCCGGACTTCCGGTACCTCCGGTAGGCCCGTTTTTTGCCCTCCCCAGGCTCTGGAGGATTTCCTCGAGCCTCCAGGAGGGCGAAAACGGGCTCCTCCGGGCTCCGGAGATCCTCCAGAGGCCGGAAACTGGCCCGTTTCCAGACTTCTGGTACTTCCGGTAGGCCCGTTTTTCGCCCTCCCAGAGCCTCCACGCGGGCCCTGCACTTACCTGGCATCCAAAACAGGCTGCATGGAGACTCCTGGGAGGGGCGGGGTGGGGTGGGCGGGGTCAGCCAGTCCTTGCAACTACCGGTTCGGCGAACCAGATGTAAATTAACATCCGGTTCACCCGAACCAGTCCGAACTGGCTGAATCCCACCCCTGCCCGCGGGGCCACCCTGGAAACAGCAAAGGACCAGCCCACAGTGCCTCTGCCAGGGAAAACGGAGCTCAGGAGGGCCATGTGCGGCCTTCCCAAGCTCCATTTTCGCTGGCAGACCGCTTGGGCCACGACAGGGGCTCCCGACATGAGTGACACCGATCTGGCCACGCCTACCCTGGCCACGCCCCCCTGGCCCCCCTAGGTCAAACACAACCCTGATGCAGCCCTTAATGGAGTTTGACACCCCTGCCTTATACCAATCCCAGACAAATGCTTGTCCAATCTTTCCTTGAAAGCCTCCAGTGATGGAGCACCCACAACTTCTGTAGAGAAGCCATTCCACTGATTAAATGTCCTCACTGCCCGGAAATTCCTCCTTAGTTCTAGGTTGCTTCTCTCCTTGATTACTTTCCATCCATTGTTTCTTGTCCTGCCTTCAGGCGCATTTGGAAAATAAGTTGACCCCCTCTTCTTTGTGGCAACCTCTTAGCAGAATGGACTCAAGTAACCCTGGTTAAAAGACTGAGACAGGCTAAATGGACAGGATTAAGTCAGAAAACACAAAGCCACACAGAATTTACATTCCCCAGACCTTTCCCCAAGGTTAGCCTTGGCCCCGAACACCAGCCAGGAAACCAAGTAGGGACAATCTACAGAATCTAATCGAATCAAACAACCCCACCAGGCATCTCAGCCTCAAAGGTCCAAAAAGGTATTAAAAAATCACTCTACTCCCCACACCAGGCTGTCAGCTGTCCCAGAACCGATGCGGAGTCACTTCGCTTCTGGTTCCTAAATAAATGGAGACCTCCTTTCCAATTGCAGCTTGCCTCCAAATTCATTGACTCTTTCTCCCGGCTTGGAACCGGACCGGATTTTACTTCCAACAGAATAAACTCTTAAAAATATATATCTATAAACAGATTTTATGAAGGCTACAAATTGCTGCTATCAGCTTGTGGATATAAACCAGTTCATAGCTTATAATGCAGCATTGTTTCCCAAAGCTATTCAGGCTTTTTTTTCCTCTAGATAATAAGCAAAGCAAATTACTCAACCTTGTCCTAGAAATCAATGTACCGACACTAACGTTTTATTGAAGCTAACTCCGTCACTGTTTTTGTTTTTTTTTAATCAGAAGGACACACAGGAATGTATCTTGAATGGTTCTGAACGTGTGGCAAGCATTATAAAAGCATCATCAGAATACTTAAGTAACCAAAAGGTTGTGGGACTGAAAGAAAACTGCAATTCCGCTCACCTTCCCCAAAACTTAATTGAGTCAGTGTGACTTGATCTGGGTTTTTATTTTGTTTTATTTTATTTTACTCTAATCACTTCTTCAGGTGGTTTGGGGAATATAAATTGGATGTACTGACTCTGTGGAAAGCTTTGTAGAGAAAGAAGAGAAGAGAAGAGAAGAGAAGAGAAGAGAAGAGAAGAGAAGAAGGAAGGAAGGAAGGAAGGAAGGAAGGAAGGAAGGAAGGAAGGAAGGAAGGAAGGAAGGAAGGAAGGAAGGAAGGAAGGAACTGATAATGCAATGCCCATTAAATAGGGCCAAAACCTGTCCCTTGATAGAATCCATTAATTTGCACCATTGGACCTGCGTTATTTGCAAATAAAAACATCTTCACCAGTGTTACCGGTATCATCACAAGACAGAGTGCTGAAAATTAATTAAAAGCAGACTTTTGATTTTGTATCAAACTTTTTCAGGGAGGAACGAGAGGCAATCATAAGTGACATCTAACCCTAACCCTTTCATGCCTAAGGTGCAACTAGAACTCCCAGTCTCCTGGTGATTGGTCCAAAGTCACCCAGGTGGTTTTCATGGCTAAGGCGGCACTATGCAATGTGTGATGACCCGGGACAAGGCACGAAGGCCACAAAGCCAGCTGAGAGTTCAAACTCCCCTTTAATGCTCCAACTTTCCCCCAAACGCTCCCACGTTCATGGCAAGTCCCAGGGCAAAGCGCTCTCACACACACACAAACACACAGCAGCCTCTGGCTGTGAGCAGTCCCGCGAGGCAGAGGAATGGGGAAATGAATCCACAAAGCAAGGAACAAGGCAATGAGTCCACGAAGCAAGGAAGAAGCAAGCAGTCCCGCAAACACCAGACATTGGCAACAGCACACAAAACTTCACAAATTCAGTGTTTGTTCCCGACAAATGCCCCTCCCCACAGCATCTCCTTAAGTCCCAGTCCCCAGGTGTGCCTTGTGAAGAGGGGTGGGGTGCTCTCCTCCCGAGTCGTTGGGTCAGCCTGTGCTGTTCTTGCCTTCTCTCCACTCTCTGTGCTCGGGGATCAGGAGGGGGAAGTCCTTGCTCATCGCCTGAGCTCCGTCGCGTCTCATTTCCACTGCCTGCCCTCTCTTGGTCATCCTGCCCCCGTTTCTCCCTGCTAACAAGTTGTCCCAATCATGAGGGGCCCTGGGCTGCCTCGGCCTGCTCCTCCCCACATTCCTCCGAAGCCAATGAAGCTGCCCCCTCGATCTCCATCAGCCCCAGCTCCGGCTCGTCGTCCTCCACAGATTCAGGCTCCGACAGGGGCATGACACAATGTGTGAGCACACACACAATCATCTCCTGCATTGCTCCATTTCACCAAACTTTTCAACAAGCCCATTAGTCACACATCTGGATCTTTCACCTTTTTTTTTTTCAGATCATGAAACTTTTCTTTCAAAGTTTACAATGTGCTCCTCAGATTTTTTAAATGCTCGTTTCTTTCTAGATATTTTTTCTTACCGCCCTCCTTTGCAAACCCACGGAGGTAATATTGCAAATATTTTGGGTTGGCGATGTTATGAAAACGTGAGAATATTCAGTAATTCTTTTTTTCCCTCTCTCTCAGCCTGTTTGGATCCCGAAGCTTATGTAGTATAGAATTGCTGGCTACCACAACAGTATTTTCTATGTAAATATGGGATTACAGTCTGTAAGTACAGATAAGGAAGAGAGATTTGTGTCAGTAGGAAAATTGATTAGCTTCCGGCCTCCCCGTTTTCAAATCATCTGAGCAAAGGCCGAGAAGTCCTGTTGCAGTGTTGGAGATGAAAATGAAGGTCTGAAGCACCATCAAGGGCCTTTGGTTTTTTTTTGGCCCGCTCCAAATTCCGTGTGAACACAAGTGCATCCGTTAATATATATTTTTTTTTTTACATTTATTACTTGCATTAGTTAGTTTGAAATTTCAACAGACGCCTTCGCGTGCAAAGGAAAAAGCACAGATTTGGGGCTGCATTTTCCTGACTCATAAGCGTTAGTGGATCAAGTGAGCGTGCATTGAAAGTGTGCACTCAAGTCCAGTGAGTGGATCAAGGAGTGTGCGTTGAAAATATTTTATGTAAATTTTCCTGCACAGCCAAGTGTCTTTGGAGATTCTGAGTCATCCAGGTCATGGTTGTCCCAAAGGTGCTTTTTTTTTTTCCCAAGAGGTAACTGGACTTTCTTGTTTTTCTTTGAAGAGGTTTCACTTCTCATCCAAGAAGCTTCTTCAGCTCTGACAGGACGGTGGGGAATGGAAAGATTTATATTCCTTGCAGACAGCTGGTCATTTGCATCCTTTTAGAGGGTCATTGAAGCACTTGGGAGGTTTATCTGTGTCCTCAGGGTCACCTGCAAATGGTTCCTGTAGTCTGCAATTTTTTCTCTGGAAATCCATTCCTAATCCCACGCTATTCAAAGGGTGTTCATCCCAAATTGTATAGCTAAACGTCTGTAGAGATTCTCAGTCATCCTGGATGACCAGGTCATGGACAACCATGGACCAAAGCACCTTTGGGACAACCATAACCTGAATGACTGAGAGTATAAATCCTTCCATTCCCCACCATCTTGTCAGAGCTGAAGAAGCTTCTTGGATAAGAAGCGAAACGTTTTCAAAAGAAAAAACAAGAACGTCCAGTTGCCTCTTGAAAAAAAAGCACCTTTGGGACTGCACAGCCAAGGAAAATTCAGATGAAAGGACGGGGGGAGGGTAACATATTATGGGCACGTTCATTGACCCAACTCTATTCTGAAATCAACAGAATAATTGAATAATAGTGTTGCATAAAGATCACTCTGGCCTGGCAGAGAATTGAAACTGCTTTCTCTAGTCAATCAAGAAAGAGAACAGTTCAACCCAGTCAACACTGCCATGTCTACTGGGTCTTCTAAGCCAGCGGTCACCAACTGGTGGTCCATGGACCACTAGTGGTCCGTGAGAAAATTTTGGTGGTCCGCAGAAAAATTATTTGCATTTTTTTATATTGCACAAAATCGGGTCCTCAAACTATGGCCCCTGGGCCGGATATGTGCAATGAACGCTTGTGTTGCTGCAGAGAGTCTCCCCCTTCGGGGTCTTTTTGTGTGGGTCGGAGGGGGGGGCAGAAATTCCGACTTGGGTCTGCTTCAGCCTCCTGGAGTGGGGCTTTGGGCGAAGGCTGGAGGGAAGCGCCGCTGGTGGCGAAGAGCCGGAGGGCCTTGTTCCAGTGGGACTGCATCATGGCCTGGAACTGGCTGACCATCTCAGTCCGCTGAGCCTCCAGGCGCCGGTACCTGGCCTTGCACTCCCGCAGGTCTTCCCTCTACTTGGAAAGCCTATGCTCCTAGTCCTCAGTGAGGTGCTTCTGCTGAGCCTCCTTCTCGGCCAGATCCAATTTGAACTGAGCTGTTTTGCCAACTCTTTCTCGTGGTGGCTGCTTAGCTCCAACAACTGCTTCCTGTTGGGGCCCTAAGGAGCCTGGGCGGGAAGGCGAGGAGTGGCTGGCAGGGGAGGGGCGAGTAGAGGCCGGCGGGGCGCCCCTTGACGTGAGTGACATCAAGTTGGTCACGCCCACCCAGTCACATGACCATCTACCCACACCCACCCAGCCGGTCATTAGGCAGATCATATTAGTGATCCGCGGGATTTAAAATTATAAATTTAGTGGTCCGAAAGGTTGGTGTTGGTGACCCCTGTTCTAAGCAATAAAATAGACAGGGGTGACGGAAAAAATAATTCTATCTTAGACCAGAATACAGATTGGGTTTTTCTGACCCAGTGAGAAGGGTCTGATGTTGTGATGGAGCTTTGCTTAGACTATCCTAGAGGAACCAGTCACAGGATACTAGGCACTTCTTGGAGAAAGTGAGCAAGGATTCTGACTGTTAAAATGATGTCTTTTGACTGGTTTAGTGCAGTTATGCCCTGGTAGATTGAACTGGTTTGTGGGATTTCGGCCCAAACTACTCAAATTCCTTCCTTCCATCCATCCTTCCCTTCCCAAGCCTCTTTTCTTTCTCTCTTCCTTCCACCCTTCCTCCCTCCCTTTCCTTTCCCCTTCCTTCCTCCTTCCCCATTCTTCTTCCTCCCTTTCCTCCTTCCTTCCACCCTTCCTTTCCTTTCCTCTTCCCTCCACCTTTTCCTTTCCCCTTCCTTCCTCCTTCCCCACTCCTTTCTTCCTCCCTCTTTCCTCCTTCCTTTCCTTTCCTCTTCCCTCCACCTTTTCCTTTCCCCTTCCTTCCTCTCTCCATCCCTCCTTTCTTCCTCCCTTCCTTTCCTTTCCTCTTCCCTCCACCTTTTCCTTTCCCCTTCCTTCCTCCTTCTCCATCCCTTTCCTCTTCCCTCCTTTTCCTTTCCCCTCCCTCCCTCTCCATCCCTCCTTTCCTCTTCCCTCCACCTTTTACTTTCCCCTTCCTTCCTCCCTCTCCCTTTCCTTTTGCCTCCCTCCCTCCCTCCCTCCATGTCCCATTCTTTCTTCATCCCTCCCCCTTTCTTTTCCTTTCCTTTCTCCTCCCTCCCTCCCTCATACTTGAGATGAATCTATTTCAACGTATCAACAGAAGAGAGTATTTGAAGCACAGGGTTGAACTCTGGAGTCCTTGGTGCTCTCCCAGCTTGGTGGTTTCCTTACAGATGTTTCACTACCTGAATCAATGCTACTGAGGTTTGCTCCCTGTTTTATATAGAGTAGCTTGCCTACCAATGTTGGTGGGGATGTAAACAGGGAGCAAACCCCACACTCACCAGCACTGATCACGTTACCTAGACAGGTAATGAAATGTCTGCAAGCAAACCACCAAGCTCAGGGAGCACCAAGGGCTCCAACATATTTCATGACATTTTTATGGCTGAATTGATTCACAAGAAAGTTATCCCATCTGTTCTTCAGTGTAATTATAAATGCAAAAAAAAGAGCCATTAATTTACATGCAACAAAATACTTTCTTCTTTTCCAAAAAAAAAAAGAGAGAATGAGCAATTTAAATGCATACATGATCTTTCCCAGACTTTTTTTTTTTTTTGTTCAAGGGGTTGTCTTCTGGTTATTCATTCTGGAGGAGATAAACCTCTCCAAAAATGAGGAAGGTACTTTTTTTAAGCTTAAAGAGCAACCTGGGAAATAAAAAACCTGATAGGATGGGAGATTTTTGCAAATGTGCATATAGCCAGGCCTGGAACGAGCATTATTTATGGTTGCCTGCAATGCAAAAATGTAAACAGCAAATGGCAAGGATGTGTTTGAATTAAAACTGGGACTGGCTGACATAAAACCATAGAATGATGGGGCTGAAAGGGACCTCGGAGGTCATCTAGTCCAACCCCCTGCTGAGCAGGAGACCCCACACCACTTCAGACAAATGGTTGTCCAATCTCTTCTTTGAAAACCTCCAGTGATGGGAGCACCCACAACTTCTGGAGGCAAATTGTTCCACTGATTGTTCTCACTGTCAGGAAATTTCTCCTTATTTCTGCGTTGTTTCTTTCCTTCATTAGTTTCCATCCGTTGCTTCTTTGTCCTGCCTTCAGGTGCTTTGGAGAATAGGTTGACCCCCCTCTTCTTTGTAGCAGCCCCTCAAATATTGGGAGACTATCATGTCCCCCCAGTCCTTCATTTCATTAAACTAGACCTACCCAATTCCTGCAACTGTTCATCGTATGTTTTAGCCTCCAGTCCCCTACTCATCCTGGTTGCTCTTCTCTGCACTCTTTCTAGAGTCTCAACATCTTTTTTGTATCATGGTGATTGACCAGAACTGGATGCAGTAATCCAAGTGTGATCTCATCAATGTAGTGAACGAAGCATTGGTGGCTCCGATTCATTTCTCAGTATTGAGTTTTAAACCTTTCACCTTCCTGCTTTAATTCTCTGCTTTTTGAAAGACCTTTCTGGCCCCCTCCCACCCTTTTCCTGCCACTGAGTTTGTGCTTGGTCAGCTGGTATTGAGAATGCCTTCCAGCTAAGCGTCTGAGCCGTGGACCAGTGCAGCTCCGTGGAAATCATGATATGCCTCGGTGGCACAGTGGTTAGAGTGCAGTACTGCAGGCTACTTCTGCTGACTGTCGGCTGCCTGCAATTTGGCAGTTCAAATCCCATCAGGCTCAAGGTTGACTCAGCCTTCCATCCTTCCGAGGTGGGTAAAATGAGGACCCAAATTGTTGGGTGCAAGAGGCTGACTCTCTAAACCGCTTAGAGGGCTGTAAAGCACTGTGAAGCGGTATATAAGTCTAAGTGCTATTGCTTTCCTTCCTTCCTTCCTTCCCCCCCTCTCATGTTGCGCAGTGGTTAGAATGCAGTATTGCAGGCTAATTCTGCCAACTGCCAGCAGTTTGATTCTCACCGGCTCAAGGTTGACTCGGCCTTCCCTCCTTCCGACGTGGGTAAAATGAGGACCCAAATTGTTGGGGGCAAGAGGCCGACTCTGCAAACCGCTTAGAGAGGGCTGGAAAGCACTGTAAAGCGGTATATAAGTCTAAGTGCTATTGCTATGGAAGAACAAACTTCAAGAACTGCCAGTGACAGGACAATCAGCCTTGGCCAACAAATAGGATGGGAACAAAGAAGTATATTGCAGGACTGTGCGCCTTGCTGGGTTCAGAAAATACATAGTATGAAGTCCTTGGTGCTCCCCAAGCTTGGTTTTCTTGCAGACGTTTCATGACCCAACTAGAGAACAGTATCAGTGCTAGAAGGGAGTGGGCGTTGTGGAAAGGAGGACGACGACTATGGGGTCCTTGGTGCTCTCTTAAGCTTGGTTTTCTTGCAGATGTTTCATGACCCAACTAGATAACAGTATCAGTGCTAGAAAGGAAGGGGGGTTTTCAAGGATGAGGATTGTGAGGCCCTTGATGCTCCGAGCTTGGTACTTTGCTGTAGACCTTTTATGACCCAACTAGGTAACATTATCAGTGCCTGATGATGCTACCTATTGGGCTAAATAATTGAACACTCATCCAAGTTGAGCACTGATGATGTTTCCTAGTTGGGTAACCTATGTATATTCCATTGGCACTACATGGTATGTTAATTAGAGATGTTTATCACAAACTGCCAAGAACGTTTCTAATTGCACAGGGACTGGTTACGTGAAGGACCTATCTCTGATATTTTTGGCTGATGCAGTAAGTCAGGACATAATGAATGTACTCCAGATATCTTCAATGTAACAATGTTGTCTCTTGGCATCTAGGAAGTGCGCCTCCTGTTGTGGCACCTGACCTCTAGAACATGTTGTGGCACCTGTACGTCTACTATGCTGGTAAGTATCCCGAGAGGACTTGAAAACTTGATTCTTCTCCCAGGTGAAGGAGATGACCAGACTAAACCTGAAGGACGGGTCAAACATGTCATCAGTCTCGAGTCCCTTTGTGCCCACAAGAGATCTAAGTCCAGCCCACCTCGAATTCCATTGACTCTACCAACAATTTGCCTTGACCCTTAGTAGATCAGATTCTTGTAGGGAGCTTAAGCTTACAATAAACCTTTGAACAGCTGAATTTTCCCATGCTTGACACCAGGTCTCCAACCCTCCACTCTACAGACAGTCCTCGACTTACAACAGTTCATTAAGTGACCGTTTAAAGTTACGACGGCACTGAAAAAAGTGACTGGTGACCGTTTTTCACACTTACGACCTTTGCAGCATCCCCATGGTCATGTGATCAAAATTCAGATGCTTGGCAACTGGTTCACATTTATGACGGTCGCAGTGTCCCGGAGCCCCTTTTGCAACCTTTTTGACAAGCAAAGTCAGTGGGGAAGCCAGATTCACTTAACGACCGTGCGACTAACGTAACAACTGCAGTGATACACTTCACAACTGTGGCAAGAAAGGTCATAAAATGGGGCCGAACTTAACATCTGTCTCACTTAACAACAGAAATTTTGGGCTCAATTAGCAATAGCAATAGCACTTACTTATATACCGCTTCATAGTGCTTTACAGCCCTCTCTAAGCGGTTCACAGAGTCAGCATATTGCCCCCAACAATCTGGGTCCTCATTTTACCCACCTCGGAAGGATGGAAGGCTGAGTCAACCTTGAGCCGGTGAGATTTGAACAGCTGAACTGCAGCTAGCAGTCAGCTGAAGTAGCCTGCAGTACTGCACTCTAACCACTGCGCCACCTCGGCTCTTACAATTAAGGTCGTAAGTCGAGGACTATCCGGTCATTGCCTTCTTGCTATTAGCCATGGGGTTTTTTTTTTTTCTTAAAACTTCCGACAGCTGTTGCTGCTCTCTGCTGGCCAATGTTGAAATTCAGAACAAACCAGACAGTGAAGGAACAAGCAGTCAAGAAACAGACCCACAATCTTAGAGCACCAAGGACTGCAGTGCATAACACTTTAAATTTTTTAAAAAAAAACCAGAGAGAAGGTATTTATTGCATTGTTAACCCCCCCCCCCCGCCCCGCAGTCATTCCAGTGAAAAATATTCTGCAAAGAGATCGTCTTTTTTTCCAAAGAGGCCTCGGGCTTGCTGATATTCCAATGGAACGTCCTTCGATTCTTTCTTAATATCCCTATCAAATATCTTTGGGGATGGAGAGAGAGAGGAGAGGGAGGGAGGGAAGAGAGAGAGGGGGGGGGGGAGGGGAAAGCAATTTATTTTCCATGTTCACTCACTCAGTTTCTTTTTTTCTCCAACAATCAATACCAGCTTGGTTGTGTCTTGACATTTTCCCAGACTGCTTTTGAGAAAGCAATACCAACCCTTCGGCTACCATTGTACTATAGTGTGTGTGTGTGTGTATACATCCATCCATCCATCCATCCATCCATCCATCCATCCATCCATCCATCCATCCATCCATATATATATATATATATATAAGTTTTTTTCTCTGTTAAATCACCTGGTATACCCAAATATGGGAGAAAGCATACTGCTTCCTTTTTGCCTTTCGGCCCCTCCAGGGGCCATCCAGACAGTTAATTACAAACGACAGTCCGTTTCTATATGTTATATTTTTACATAAATAAAGGGAAACTAGTATAGATCTATTTCAAGCTATTTAGCTCTCATCAGCCAGCCACACCCTTATGGGATTAGAACCCGGGCCCCTTGCCTAACAATGGGGGAAGCCAGGTTCACTTAACAAGTGCACAATCTATATATCTAAAAGTGAAAACCACTCATGCATTAATCACAAAATCTCCAGAACCATAAAGCCTACAAACTTGAAATTTGCCACGTATGTTCCGCTTAGCTTCTAGGTGCTCACTAAGAAAGGATTTTTCGAAATGACCATCGCAGCATGAGTATTTCTTATATTAATATTAACAAGCTCTGATGCTAAGGAGTTCTACTCGCCCCTCCCCACCTGAAAAGAAATCTGATCCAAATGCAAAACACAAGTAGAGGAGTTTCAGTTTCACTTTTGCTTTCACAGCAGCAAGCAGATTTACTACAGAACAGTTGAGCTAAGCCAGCAAGGCTGAGGGAGAGAAGGGGAGAGGAGAGGCCGATTGTAACTACTCATTAATTTTCAAGCTGTAAGTGTCGATTTATCAAGCCCGGTCACATAGTTTCGTAGCAAAGCACGGGTATTCAGCTAGTGTGTATGTGTATGTGTATGTATGTATGTATACACACACACACACACATTCAGGAGAAACCATCATAGATTTCCCAATTTGGGTCCTACTCAATGAAGTTGTTAAGAGTTCTGTAAAGCCAGCCCTTTGGATTGGATCCATGGTTGGGAGCCTACCTTCAAATACAGGTAGTTCTTGACTTACAACCACCCCTTTAGTGACCATTCGAGATTACAACAGCACAGAAAAAAAGCGACTGATGACCGTTTTTCAAACGTACGACCGTTGCAGCATCCCCATGGGATCGAAATTCAGACATTGGGCAACTGGCATGTATTTATGATGGTTGCAAGTGTCCCGGGGGTGTGTGTGTGTCACGTGATTCCCCCTTTTGTGAACTTCTAGCAAGCAAAGTCCATGGGGAAGCCAGATTCACTTAACAACCGTGTTATGAACTTAAGAAATGATTCACTTAACAGCTATGGCAACAAAGTCGTAAAATGGGGGCAAAACTCACTGAACAACTGTCTTGCTTAATTTTAGGCTCAATTGTGGTCGTAAGTCGAGAACTACCTGTATTGCTGAAATACATTACCTAACCCTTCTAACCCAAAAGGAGTTGTCATTGAAGATCATCTGATGCTCACAAGGTCTCCCACATACGTTTCAAGACTAACGTAAAGAGACATGTGCTTCTATGCTAGCCTTCCTTTCTTAAGCTGGACTTCAGGGGGTTGGACTAGAAGACCTCCAAGGTCCCTTCCAGCTCTATTCTGACAGTCTTTGATAGTCTTAACTCCCAGAATTCCCCAGCTGGCCACGGTTACTGTTAAAAACTCTTAGGATGTTGGATCAAATATCTGAAGAGGGTCTCAGGGTGAAGGAGGCCTTATATGGGGACTGAGTGTAGTATTGCAAGCTAACTCACCGCTCACTCCAGCAGTTTGATTCTCACCGGCTCAAGGGTGACTCAGCCTTCCATGGACCAGTGCAATGTAGTGAACGAAGCATTGGTTCCTGGTGGCTCCGATTCATTTCTCAGTATTGAGTTTTAAACCTTTCACCTTCCTGCTTTAATTCTCTGCTTTTTGAAAGACCTTTCTGCCCCCCTCCCACCCTTTTCCTGCCATTGAGTTTATGCTTGGTCAGCTGGTATTGAGAATGCCTTCCAGCTAAGCGTCTGAGCCGTGGACCAGTGCAGCTCCGTGGAAATCATGATATGCCTTGGTGGCACAGTGGTTAGAGTGCAGTACTGCAGGCTACGTCTGCTGACTGCCGGCTGCCTGCAATTTGGCAGTTCAAATCCCACCAGGCTCAAGGTTGACTCAGCCTTCCATCCTTCCGAGGTGGGTAAAATGAGGACCCAAATTGTTGGGTGCAAGAGGCTGACTCTCTAAACCGCTTAGAGGGCTGTAAAGCACTGTGAAGCGGTACATAAGTCTAAGTGCTATTGCTCTTCTTTCTTCCTTCCTTCCTTCCTTCCTTCCTTCCTTCCCTCCCTCCCTCCGTTGCGCAGTGGTTAGAATGCAGTATTGCAGGCTAATTCTGCCAACTGCCAGCAGTTTGATTCTCACCGGCTCAAGGTTGACTCGGCCTTCCCTCCTTCCGAGGTCGGCAAAACGAGGACTCAGATTGTTTGGGGTGATAGGCTGACTCTGTAAACCGCTTAGAGAGGGCTGCGGTATACGAAGCGGTATGTAAGTCCTAAGTGCTGTTGCTATTCAGACGGACACACCTATAGGGGCAGCCTTACCTCGAAGGCCATCAATTCTAGAAACTCAGACTTCCAACTCCCAGAATTCCCCAGCCAGCATGGCTACTGCTGGTAACTACAGGACCACTCAACTGGAGAGGGTTCCAAGGTAGAGAAGACTTGTCCCCATGCTTTATAGCTGTGATGGCGAACCTATGGCACGCGTGCCAGAGGTGACAAGCAGAGCCTTCTCTGTGGGCATGCACGCCATTGCCAGCTGCTCTGGTTTCTGGCCAGCTTGTTTTCGCGGGTGCTGGAGCGCCAGAAAACAGCCAAAACCCAGGCCGTTTCCGGGCCTTTTTTCAGGCCGTTTTCCCAGCCATTTTTGGGCCCTTTTCAGGCTGTTTTTCAAGCCATTTTCAGGCCGTTTTTCGAGCCGTTTTCAGGTTGTTTTTCAGGCCCTTTTCAGGCCATTTTCAACCCAAAAACGGCCCTGAAAACGGCCCGAAAAACAGCCTGAAGAAAGGCCCGGAAACGGCCTGGGTTTTGACCGTTTTTCGGGCCATTTTCAACCCAAAAACGGCCTGAAAAAACAGCCAAAAAACAGGCATGCGCACGCCGGCCAGCTAGTCTTCGGGTTTCCGGTGCTCCGGCACGCGCGTTCCGGTTTGTGCACTCGGTGCCGAAAAGGTTCGCCATCACTGCTTTATAGGGACATCATTACCTCAAAGGCTGTCAATTCTAGGATCTCGGACAAATCCTGTTCCATCTGAGAGAGAGGCAGGTTAATTTCTTCAGCAGCTTTGGCAACGTCAGGATGATAATGGTTCTGCAGCGTCTAGGGAACCCCAAAAAAAGAAAGACACGGTTGCCTGACATTTATTAAAGCCTTGATAAACAGCTATCATTCCATCAGAGTCACCAAGACTCTCTCTTCCATGCTTCCAGGATCCTTACATTAGGAACGCAACTGCGGTACACCAGCGGTCCCCAGCCCTCCCCCCCCCCCGGGGCCGTGACCCACTACCAGGCCATGGTCTATTCGCAACTGGGCCACACGAGTGCACGCAGCTCAACTTGTACGAGCGGCAGGCCGGTACATGTACACACACATGTGCGCAGCACAACTTGAGCTGCGTGTGCATGCACGTGTGCGCCGGGGCCCACCACTTGCACGGCCTGGTTCGCCCCCAACCGTGCTGGGCTGCCAGGCCACAAAGGTTGAGGAATCGCTGCTGTACAGCAATACCAGATTTCTCGACACAAGACTTTGTGGAAAGCCCATACCAAGAAATGCTTCAAAATCGTTCCCTTGATTGTGAGATATTACGACGTTCTTTCAGCACCGGACTGTGAAACCACAGACCCAACTCCCTTCATCTTGGGGAAGGGGGGGGAAGGGGGCAATTATGAAGCCCATGGTTTATTCCTTCAATCCTCATCCCATCCATTGTATGTTGAGTTGCATGGAAATAAATAGGAATAATGACTGAAGATCAAGTGACTGGAGGGGTCCTCGGTGCTCTCTGGCCTTGGTTGTTTTCTTGCAGACATTTCACAACCCAGCTAGCTAACATCATCAGTGCTAGAAGGGAGTGGGAGAGAAGGAGGTGGTGGTCTGTGGGATCCTTGGTGTTCCCTGAGCTAGTTTTGTTGCAGACATTTCATAACCCAACTAGGCAACATCATCAGTACTAGAAGGGAGTGCGGTTTGCAGAGTGGAGGAGGGGGGAAGTAGGAGAACCTATAGTTGGTGGTTGGTGGTTTTCTTGCAGATGTTTCTTAACCCAACTAGGTAACATCATCAGTGCTAGGAGGAGGAGTGTTTTCTGTTTATATACAAATGACTTTCTCTGTCAGGGTTGGTGGGAGTCTTCTTGGTGGGTCAAGTGACTGCTAAAGGCACAACTGTTAGCGCTGGTGCAGATGTTGGCCACCCAACCCGTCTCCCTCCCTGCTGGATTTATGAAACCAGAATTCCACCTCGTGCTTCTTAGATGACAAACCTACCTTTATTTCCCACAAGGAGCTCTCCAGAGCCCTGCTTTCCAAGGGCTCTTTTTCATCCATCTTATAAGGATCCTCCGGCATCTCTAAAGATAAAAAGATAAGAATCAGCCATCCATGACAGCTTTGTAGCTCTGGGGTGTCAGGTCTTCTCCTTGCCTTCCATGATCCCAAGAGATGTTAGGTAGATGTTTCTCCTCCAACACCCATTTCTAAGTTCAAAGTTCAAGTTCAAAGCCTTTATTGCAGAGGTCTTCAAACTTGGCAACTTTAAGACTTGTGGACTTCAACTCCCAGAATTCTCCAGCCAGCATAGAGAATTCTGGGAGTTGAAGTCCACAAGTCTTAAAGTTGCCAAGTTTGGGGACCCCTGCTTTATTGTCATTGTACATCATGTATACAACGAAATTGGTTTAGCCTCTATTGGTGGTCCATACAAGAATACAAGACAACATGAATAATATAAAGAATAATAGAAGTAGTTAGGGGAAAAAAACCTAGTCATACGTTTCCATATGTACGTCATATTCTGTGCACCATGTATATTACTCTGGTGTATGATCTTATATCATGGTATATGCATATTACACACTACACTGGCACCAGTGAAATCCGTCATATTAATCTGTTTGTGGTAATACTGGAAAAATGAGAATACCCCACCAGATGAGGAAATAATTCAGAAAATTTTAGATTGTACTGAAATGGACCGACTTAACTTTAAAAATAAAAGATAAAGAAGACACAGAATATTATTTGATATGGAATAGCTTTTATGAGTGGTTTGAGATAAGAGGTAGAAATTAGAGAAAGAATGACTATGAATGTATGTATTAAATGCAAAGATGGTTTGTAACTATAATTATGCCAATACTTTTAACAAAAGCATAAATAAGCTAATATAAAAAGAAACCTAGGTCAAATTATTTGGTTATACTATTACTATTGTTATTAGTATATGTGTTAATACTTTTTACTGTCTTTTCTTTGTTCTTTCTTTTTTGTAAATGGTATACCCTGACAATACACTGTATTCAAAATGTTTGTGAATAAAATAAAATAAAAATTTAATCATCATCATCATCATCATCATCATGTTTGTGGTGCTATATTGTGTTTAGGAGTCTGACAACCCATGGGTAGAAGCTGTTTTTAAACCTGTTTGTCTGGCTGGCTATACTTCTGTGCCTTCTGCCCGATGGTAAAAGTGAAACGAGACTCTCTTCATGAACCCATATTGTGGGGAACGGCTGGGATAGAAAGAAAGGCATCACAAAGAACTTGGTGTGGCTGCCTTGTGCGATGAGCCACCAAAACTGGAGTAAAGCCCAGCCAGACGTTCTCCTGTCTTCAGCAGATCCTTGAGGAGATACATCCAGGGGTGGGCTGCTGGGGGTTCGCAGGGGTTCGGGAGAACCTCTAGCTAAGATTCTGTGCAGTTTGGAGAACCCCCAAATCCCACTCCTGGCTGGCCCCGCCCACCCCGCCCCTCCCTTCCCAGGAGTCCCCACATGGCCCGTTTTGGATGCAGGTAAGTGCAGGGCGTGTGCGGAGGCTCGGGGAGGGCGAAAAACGGGCCTACCAGAAGTTCGGGAAGGCCGGAAACGGGTCCGTTTCCAGCCTCCAGAGGGCCTCCGGAGCCTGGGGAGGCCGTTTTCGCCCTCCCGGAGGCTCGAGGAAAGCCTCCGGAGCCCGGGGAGGGCAAAAACGCCTCCCCCCCCCCCATGGTGCAGGAGGCCGACTAAGCCACGCCCACCCAGCAACCAGGCAGAGAACCCCTTGCTAAAATTTTTGAAGCCCACCCCTGGATACAACCCAGGTTGTCTGTACAAATTAGCAGGTTTCAGCCTTCCTCCTCAAAGTTAAGTCAACCTCAACGGAGCAGGTGAAAATGCAGCCTTTCTGAGCTCTCTCACCTGCTGGGCCATTGGGCCTGTGGATGAGCACCAGGCAGGATGGATGCCTCCTCAAGAGGTTACAGACAAAAGGAATGACGATCAGCAAACCATCAGGCGGGGCAGTGAGCGCCAGGCGGGAGAGGCGTTTGGCAAAGGCTGCCACCAGATATGCTGGCAAGTGCCTGTTGGAAGTAGCAGAAGACACCAAGGAAAGAGATTATTTGTAGCTCGGGGTTGAACTCTGCAGTCCTTGGTACTCTCGGTTTGTTGTCTTCCTGAAGACATGGTGGTTTTCTGGCAGACATTTCATTACCAAACTAGGTAGTGTCATCAGTGCTAGAAGGGAGTAGAGTTTGCAGAGAGGAGGAGGAGGAGGGGGGGAGGAGGAGGAGGAGGAGGAGAACTGTGGAGTCTTTGGTGCTCTCTGAGCTTGTTTTGTTGCAAACGTTTCATGACCCAACTAGGGAACATCATCAGTATTAGAAAGGAGTGGGGTTTGTTCTGTTTATACCCCAATACAATACCCCAATCAAGGAAATACCAAGACAGGCAACCAAGCTAACAATAAACAACATCCTAACCAAGGAGCCACCAAAGAACCCTCCCACCAACACTGACAGGGCAAAGTACTAGCATGCAAACAGAGAACAAACCCCACTCCTTTCTAGCACTGATGACGTTACGTAGTTGGGCCATGAAACGTCTACAACAAAACAGCCCAACTCAGAGAGCACCAAGGGCCCCACAAACAGAAGAGACAAGGACACTAAGAGAAAGTTACTTTTGACCCATAACCCACCCAAGTCCACAATGTTAGCCTAAGGTTCCTTAAAAACACCTTTCCTGTTTGGGAGAGGTCAGTCCTGAATGATAAAGGCATTCTAGTTAGTCCTCGTTTAGCAACTGCCTTGTTTAGCAACTGTCCACAACAGTAATGGGAAATAAAGTAACTTTATTATATAAACCTTGCACTGATGACATTTGCAGGTGTATGAAGAAAGGAAAGGAACCATAAGCACTCTCATGGTTAGCTTCACTTAACAACCAAACTGCCTGTCCCAAATGCGGTCGCTAAACAAGGACAAAAATGAGGGAAACTGGCCTCATTTATTCTTTGGGGGTTTCCCCCCCCCCAAGGTTTGGGCTGGAGATGCATACAAGGAAACGGACTCTACACCTAGTCCAGGGGTCGGCAACCTTAAACACTCAGAGAACCATTTGGACCCGTTTCCCACAGAAAAGAAAACACCGGGAGCCACAAAACTCTTCCCGTGCCTGACTATTTCCTGAGCGGCCACAAAACTAGCATCTACAGTTGAATTAAAGATTCTGTTTTCTTCTGAAACTTTTCTTTTCTTGGATTTATCCATGGTTGGCCTATCGGGGGTCGAAAATCTCAATAAATTGCGTGCCGGCGGGTGTCACACATTGGCGGTTGTGACGCCTATTTTGAGCGACAGGGAGCCGCAGCAGAGGAATGAAAGAGCCACATGCGGCTCCAGAGCCACGGGTTGCTGACCCCTGACCTAGGTTATTAATGGGATACTGATGGGAAATAGGATACGAAGCAGGTCTGGGGTGAAGCATCAAACCTCGACTTACGACGAAGATAAGAACAAGTCCAACAAACGGAAGAACCGGGCACGGTATTTTACATGGAATATAGAAGGGTCTAGAAGACTGTACAGTTTTGTGTAGAAATCTGGATATTCCCTACAAAACAAAACAAAACAAATCCCAACAGATTAATTTAAAGAATGTTGTTTTCTGACATTCCTAACTTTCAGAATACAGGCAGTCCTTGACTTACGACCACAATTGAGCCCAAACTTTCTGTTGCTAAGTGAGTTATACCCCATTTTACGACCTTTCTTGCCACAGTTGTTAAGTGAATCACTGCAGTCGTTAAGTGAGTAAAGTGAATCAGGTTTCCTCATTGCTTGTGAATATAAATTGTTAAATATCTGCCTCTACCTAGGATCGAACTCAACAGC
This sequence comes from Thermophis baileyi, assembly GCA_003457575.1. NCBI lineage: Eukaryota > Metazoa > Chordata > Lepidosauria > Squamata > Dipsadidae > Thermophis > Thermophis baileyi. The sequence goes on from QLTV01003660.1 coordinate 452,164, forward strand.
CTCCTGATTGTGAGGCGAGAGCTCCACCTCTAGGCCACCGCACCACTTGAATTTACAAAGGCCATGTTGGCTAGAAATCGGAGTGGTGTGGTGGCCTAGAGGTGGAGCACTCGCCTCACAATCAGGAGGCTGTGAGTTCGATCCTAGGGTAGAGGCAGATATTTCTCTCTCTGGGCACGTTGAGAATATATCTGCCGAACAAAACTCCGCATTGGCGACAGGAAGGTCATCCGGCCAGTAAACACTCAGCTCCATTCAGTTGCCCAGACTCCACCCCAATGCAAGGGATTATGGGGTCATTAAAAGATGATGATGGCTAGAAATCACAATCCCCAAACATCTGGAAGACACCTGGCCCGGACAGAGCTGGTCCTGGTACAGGAACTGTAATGTGTGAATAGGGGAACTAAAAGTCTTTGGCTGAAGAACAAGGGACCTTTTCCTAGGATTTGCTAAGGCACTCACAGGTTATGTTGGAGAATCAAAACAAACAGTCCATTTAAGGCAAGAAGGCTGATGGCTCCACCTGAAAGAGATGCACAAAGCGAGGTTCAGAATAACAGAGTTGGAAGGGACCTTGGAGGCAGAGGTGGGATTCAGCAGGTTCTGACCAGTTCTGGAGAACCGGTAGCGGATATTTTGAGTAGTTCGGAGAACCGGTAAATACCACCTCTGACTGGCCCCACCCCCATCTATTCTCTGCCTCCCGAGTCCCAGCTGATCGGGAGGGAATGGGGATTTTGCAGTAACCTTCCCCTGGAGTGGGGTGGGAATGGGGATTTTGCAGTAATCTTCCCCTGGAGTGGGGTGGGAATGGAGATTTTGCAGTATCCTTCCCCTGCCACGCCCATCAAGCCACGCCCACAGAACTGGTAGTAAAAATTTTTGAATCCCACCACTGCTTGGAGGTCTTCTAGTCTAATACCCTGCTCAAGCAGGAAACCTAAGTAAAGAGAGTTAGAGCTATTTTTCGGGAGACTCAGCAGAATCACCAATGACATTCAGAGCCACCAGATGTGACGCTAGTTGCCGACAGGTTCACCCAACCCTTTCTCAAGACTGGGCCCTCTTTCCTGCTCCATCGTTTCTTCCCTAAAGTTCAAGGTCAACCCTACATTCCTGGGAACCACCACTCACCAACATCATAAGCGACGGTCAAGAAATCCATCAAGAGGGTGGGCTCATTTAGGTGGGGCAAGATGGAGTCATGTAGGATGACCAAAACTTTTTTGTAGAGGCTTCCAGGTAGCTACACAGGGAAAGAGAGAGAGATGGTGGACCATGTTAGGTAAGAGGGATGGATGCTACAATCAACTATTTCTTTCAAGCATGGCCTGGTGCAAAGGTTGAATAATGCCAGGTCCTCCTTCCTGTTTTCCTTCCTTCCCCTCTCCATTTTCCTTCCTTCCTTCCCCTCTCCATTTTCCTTCCTTCTTTCCTTCCTTCCTTCTCCTGTTTTCCATCCCCTGAGTTTTCCTTCCTTCCTTCCTTCCCCTCTGAGTTTTCCTTCCTTCCCCACTCCATTTTCCTTCCTTCCTTCCCCTCTGAGTTTTCCTTCCCCTCTCCATTTTCCTTCCTTCCTTCCCCTCTCAATTTTCCTTCCCTTCCCTTCCCTTCCCTTCCCTTCCCATCCCATCCCTCTCTTTCCTTCCACATTCTAATCTCTCCTGATTTAAGGTGCACTCGAGGCCACTTAGATGGATGAAATTACTACTCAGGTGTGACATCAACCCCACAATCAGACCTTTAACATCCTCAATGCCCCTACCTTATATTTCAGGAATCCAAGCCACATCCTCTCAAAGGCCCGTCTGTGTTCCTGGGGTAGGAAAAAAAAGTTATGGAGGAAGAAGTGAAGCAGCCTTCAGAATGGACCATATCCTGCAGGCTTAAATGGGAAAGCCAAGCCTATCCATCAAAATACATCCAAGTTCTTGAGATGCTTCAGGAGACTCTCACGCCATTCCTGCTTTGTTCAAAAATCTCTTCCCCTCCCCCCTACTTTCCTATCAGCTCAGTTCACACATCAAGCCCAGCAACTGAATTCACACAACCTTGTAATGTTGGTCCTTATTTTCTGGTCTACACTGTTGTATCACCCCTTCGATGACATTCCCCAGAAATGAAACACAAACCCAACCTCGAGATTTGCCTTAAGCAAGGTCAACAGAAGAGCAACAATGAATAATTTCACTCCATCAAAAGATCTACCTTTAGTTTTGACACTTTCCACTCCTCCTGATTAGCTGTCAAGAGAGAAAGAAAGACCAAATTTAAAAAAAAAACAACCAAAAAACAGCTGTGAGAATCAAGGCAACTCTTTGAAATGTTTCCTCCCAAAGTTTTGGAATAATTTAGATTTCAATAATTTAGATTTAGATAATTTGGACCTGATGGATTGTTTAACCACGAATAAGCCGAGTTCACTCTTGCCACATTTGCCAAGATCACAATTCTGGCTGGGCACACACACAGATGCAAGAAACCAGGAAATGTCACTCACTGTGTTTCACTAGAAATTTTTTTATCTCGCTTTCCTCACTCGGCATGACGATGGACGAAATGAGAGTGAAGGCATTCTTTTGGTAAATCGGAAAGGGAGCCTGTGAGAAGGAAAAACAGATAATAAAACCACAGACATTTTAATCCCTTTGGGGCAAGAACCAGATATAGTGCAAGATGCTTCCCCCCCCCTCAACCTCTAAAAGCAAACAAAATATTCCTCATGATGCAATTCTCTCCTATTTTGAAAATTATTTTTATCTTGATATTTCTGAAAGGAGCTCAGAGGAGTAAAACTCATCCCATGGCCTCCTCCTCCTCCTATTTTAACTTTCTTTTTCTGTTCCTTTTATTTTAAAACTGTTAAAAGAATGACATTGTTGTGGCCCACCAGCAGCCAGCAGAACTGGCGTCAGACTCGGACAGTGAGGAGGTTGGGGAGGAACATGGGCCAGTCCTGGAGTTTGGGGAAGGCTCTGATGAGGGCTCTGCGTCAGAGGCAGAGATGGGGCCAGGGCCGTCCAACAGTTATCAGCTACCTTTGGAGTCGGAGATAAGTGGGGCTGAAGAACAGCTGGAGCCTGTTCCCGATGTGCGCATGCGCAGAGCTGTCAGGAGAAGGGAACAATTAAGGAACAGAGGTCGACTCGGGAGTAAAGGCACAAGGGGAAGCTGAATGGCCCCTCCCATAGGGAATAAATAGGAGCGAAAGGGGAGTGGTGTTTGCAGGAGACAATTTGTTCGTTTATTAGTGTGAAGATTGGCTTCTCTGAGAGACTCCTTGCCAAGTATTTCCTTGTTCAGCTTGCGCCTGGAAGCTATCGGCCTGGCAACTCTCCAAGGACTGATAAGGTCTGTGGTTGCAATTCACCCTTGACAGACTGTTTGCCGGGACTTTGCTGGATATGAATGCTAGGAATTCACATTAGTCAAATAAAAAGGGTTTTTTTCGGGACAAGAAGTCTGTTTCGTGATTTGGTGAAGCCTAGGTCAGAACAGAAATAAATGATTACATAAAAGAGGCATAGAACTCCTCTTGGACTTCCCAAAAAGGAGGAGGAGGTGTTTGCATAACAATGGAGAAAGGGAAAGGAATGGGATATTTTTTTTCATAATAATGGAGAAGTAGGAAGAAAAGTTGAAGAAGGGGAAGATGTTTTCATAATAATGGAGAACGAGAAAAATATTTTCTCATAAGAATGGAGAAGGAAGAGATTTGTTTTGATAATGAAGAGGAGGAAGATGGTTTCATAATAATGGAGAAAAAGGTTTTTTTTTTAAATAATGGTGTCAAGGTTTCAACTAATCATCATCATCATTTAACGACCCCATAATTCCTTGCGGGGTGGAGTCTTGGGCAACTGAATGGAGCTGAGTGTTTACTGGCCAGATGCCCTTCCTGTCGCCAATGCGGAGTTTTGTTCGGCAGATATATTCTCATTGTGCCCAGAGAGAGAAATAACTGCCTCTCCTGAATGTGAGGCGAGAACTACATGCCGAGGAAGTCCTAGGAGACAGGACAGAACTGGCTGCAGTTGTATTGACCCCAAAGAGGTGCCTGATCCGACCTTCAAAAAAAGAAATATATAAAACAGAGTTCCATTCTCAGCCAGGACGTCGAGGTACCTGTTTGGCCTTTGGCATCACGTTGCCCAGGTTTTCGGCCACCGCTTTCATCACAAAAAACCGGACATCGTCCTGTTCCATGTATTCCTGGAAACGCGAGATTAGGAGCGAGGAATTCTGATCAGTCTGGATTAGACCTTCCACCACTACCTGGAAAGGGAGGGAAAGAGGCAGAATCAATCCCATTTGCATTATCGTCACTCCTTCCCTGGGAGATTTAAATTCTCTCTCCTGGAGGGGAGAAACCCCGCAAGAGTTTGGAGAAGTACAACAAAGAATTTGGGGAGACTTCATCCCATTCAGGATCCTCAAATTTGCTAATTTTCTCAGAATGGGTGGAGAGAGAGAAAGGAGAAAGGAAGAAGAAATGGAACCGAATGCTAAAATCAAGAAAAATTCTACTACTTATCTACTCACGGCCACAATTGAGACCAAATTTTCTGTTCTTAAGTGAGACATTTGCTAAGTGAATTTTACCCCATTTTACTCCTTTTCTTGCCACCATCGTTGTAAATCACTACAGTTGTTACACTAGTAACACCGTTAAGTGAACCTGGCTTCCCCATTGGCTTTGCTTGTCCGAAGGTCGCAAAAGGGGATCACGTGACACACACACACACACACACACACACACCCCCGGGACACTGCAATGGTCACAAATACGAGTCAGATGCCAAGCATCCGAATTTTGATCATGTGACCATGGGGATGCCACAACAGTCGTTAAGGGTGAAAAATGGTCACCAGTCACATTTTTCAGTGCCGTTGTAACTTCACTAAACGAATTATTGTAAGTCAAGGACTACTTTTGGGTCGTCGGCTCCAAGATCACCGCAGATGGGGACTACAGAAATTAAACGACGCTTGCTCCTGGGGAGGACAGCTATGGCAAATCTAGACAGCATACTAAAAAGCAGAGACATCACCCGGCCAACAAAAGTGCCTATAGTCAAGGCTATGGTTTTCGCAGTTGCAATGTATGGCTGTGAAAGGTTGACCATAAGGAAGGCTTATCGCCAAAGAATTGAGAAGGACTCACTGGAGAAGAGCCTAATGCTGGGGAACGATTGAGGGCAAAAGAAGAAGGGGACGGCAGAGAATGAGGTGGCTGGATGGAGTCACTGAAGCAGTAGGCGTGAGCTTAAATGGACTCCGGGGGATGGTAGAGGACAGGAAGGCCTGGAGGAAAGTTGTCCATGGGGTCGCGATGGGTCGAACATGACTTTGCGACTAACAACAACAACATTCTAATTCCGACAACAGGAATCAAAGTTGAAGATAAACCCAGAATGACTGTATCAGAATTCAGACAACTTACTTGTAAAAGCTCCCGAGGGAAATTGAAACTCCATTCGTTCTTGACCAAAGGGTGTTTGGCTTCCAATTCAACAAATTTCATCAGGGTACAAAGAGCAGTTTCCTTTCACCAAAATGGACAGTTAAGAAAGCAGAAGAGATATTGAATATTAAGTCCATTCCTCCCCCCACCCTGCAAAATATCCTTCAAGAATCTTGTGGCGTTTTTTAGTGCAGGGGTCCCCAAACTTGGCAACTTTTAAGACTTGTGGACTTCAACTCCCAGAATTCTCCAGCAAGCATAGCTGGCTGGAGAATTCTGGGAGTTGAAGTCCACAAGTCTTAAAGTTGCCAAGTTTGAAAAACACTCATTTAATGCAATGGGGGAATTAGTTCAGGAAGCTGGGAGGTGCTAAGCCAGTTTCATTGTGGTTTACAGAATAAGCCTCAACTAGCTAAATGCGCAGAAGATGCTAAGCAGGAATCGAACAGGCCCTCATTGCACTAAGTTAGTGTTTTTTCAAACTTGGTTACTTTAAGAGGGCCGGGGAATTCTGGGAGTTGAAGTCCACCCCTCTTAAAGTTGCCAAGTTTGAAAAACACTCATTTAATGCAATGGGGGAATTAGTTCATTGATTGAAGATGTTGATCTGGGACAAAGAGAGACAATGGTGAAATTACAGCAAAAGCCAAAATAAATTGACTTTATATAGTTACCGTATTTTTCGAGTACAAGACACACCTTTTTCCCTCCTAAAAGAGGGTGGAAATGTTGGTGCGTCTTATACACCGAATACAGCCATTTTTGGCCTCCCGAAGCCAAACCCCCGCATCCCATTTTTGCGAAAAATGGGCCTGTTTTTTTGCAAAAACGAGGTGCGCAGAGGGTTTGGGAGGCCTGCAGAGTGCTCCTGGGGGCTGGGGGAAGACAAAAACTTATTTTTTCTTACTTACCTCTTCGAAATCTTGGTGCGTCTTATAGTCCGAAAAATACGGTATGCTTCTTGGGGGAGAGAGAACCCTTTCAACAGAGTTGGACACAGTAAAATAAAATAAATATTTGCTAGGGCAGAAATTGTGCAGTACATGCTGAACTGCACCAGCCCCAGAATTTGGTGGCCTTTGGTGCTAGAAAATTAGAATGTTTTTTCATTTGAGGATATAGCTTCTTCACTTCATTTTGCTCCTCTGGCTTCTTCAAAGGCAAAAGAAGATTTGCAAAATGCTCCTCTAGATGAAAAGCGCGATTTCCCTGCAGGTAGAAAGCTAGCACGTCCAGGGGAAAACAAAAACAAAAAAATTAGCTTGTTTTCCCTGACATGCTGGCTTTTCACTTTGGGGAAATGTAGAAGCTTAGAACTTTTTTTTTTTTTTTAGCAGGTTCCCAAAGTTGAAAGGACCAGACAGAAACGATTTGTTTACAATGATTTTTTAAAAAAACTTTTGCTAGACTATTTTATTTTGCAAGAATTCATCAAATGAAAAGCTGGCTCTTTGGCAAACTCACTTTGACCTGGAAAGCTTCGTGTCCCATCAGTTCCCCCAGACAAGTGGTACAGCTGTTGTAGCGATGTCTCATCCAAATTTTATATTTCTCTTCTGCGCTGTAATTTCCTGAAACCAAGCAACCGGAGAAAGATGAAGAGAAGCTAGCCATCGTTGTGAGGTCATCAGCTACCATATATACTCGGCATAAACCCAGCCATAAATAAGCTGCCCCGCAAAATTGCAACTGTCATTGTTTTAATGAGTAGATTCAGGAGAGCCTTGGACCTCTTCTATCAAATCCTTTAAAAAGATGCAGCTGCTTTAATGAACCCAGAAGGGCTGTGCTTAGCTGATGTCCAAAGCACTTCTTGTCAAATAAGATTTGAAGCATGCACAGCCTTAAAAACTATCCCAAAAGGCCTGCTTAAGAAAACTTCTAGAACTGGGGGGGGGGGGGGGGACCCTCCAGAAAAAAAAAAAAAGACACCCCCCCACATTGCTGTGCTCACCTCAACCTGGAAGCAACTTCTGCCAAATAAGATCTGAAGCGTGCACAGCCTTAAAAATTACCCCTAAAGGATTGCTGCAAAAAAACCAAACAAACCCCAAAACCAGGAAGAAAATTCCATTGAAAGCAGCCGCATCTTCCTCCTGATAAACCAGGAAAGATGCTCAGCCGTTGCCACATCACCCATGCTCGGGAACGGCCTAAAATTTCCCTACTCTTAGTCAAATCTGCGTCCCGTTTACCACACCCATAGCTGTTTCCCCCCGCCCCCAAGGCCATGCTTTTACCTTGGACACAGTCTTCCTCAGGGGGAAGTTTGCCCACAAAGAGTTCGCCCCGTGTGAGTAAAGCTCCGAAGAGTCGGCTGCACGTCCGGATGGCACACAGGATTATTTCCTTATCCTCAGCCTGCGAGTTGGAGAAACCAGGATTTGGGGAAAGGAAATCACAGGATTAAGACAGCTACAGTACATGAAACATTCACGGAAACTAGAGGGTTGCTGTTGAAAGCAGCTGCATCTTTCTGATGAACAAGAAAGGATGTTCTGATGAACAAGAAAGGACACTCTGCATATGCTCAGGAGCAGCATGTAATTGCCTTGCTCTTCTCAATTGCTTTTTTAATTCTCAGGCATTTTTCTTCCTACACCAAATTCTCTTGGAAATATGAAGATGGATTTATACAGGCTATTTGGAAACAGCTGCATCCTTTGGATGAGGCAGAGGGTTTCCCCCAATTGGGGAGGGGTTCAGGAAGCAGGTCCAACCAGAATGCCTCTTTTTTTGGGGGGGGGGATGCTAGGAAGTTTGCTTGAGAAGCTAGGAGGATGTGAAATTCGGCAGCTGGCCTGACCCTCTTAAGGATTTCTCTGGCCAATAACCAGCAAGGAAAAAATGCTTTTGAGAATGAACTGAGCAATCCAGAAGGGCAGGGAAAGACCGAGGGGGCTGGGGGCGATGGGGATTATAGTTGGAGGAGAAGGAGGTCCCGTGCATACAGCGCTCCAATACATACAGGCACACGCGCGAACACACACACACACACACACACACACCCTTCCAAGCACACACACACACACACACACTGTCCCCTACGCACCCAAGAGGTCGGGACGGTTGGATTCCCCATTTGGCTGCCTTGCGCCACTTGCACAACCTCCACGATCTCTCGGGGCGGCGGGGCCGTGCATACAAAACACACACACACACACACACACACACACACACACACACACACACACACACACACACACACAC
>QLTV01003660.1:463939-477686 GCA_003457575.1 Thermophis baileyi
CCCCCCAGCTGGCTTAAGAAATGTCAAAACATTCTTAAAGATCCATCTCATCCTGGGCACCCTTTTTTTTTTTTTTGAACTATTACCATCTGGCAGACGGTACAGGATAATAAAAACAAGGACAAATAGGCTGAAAAACAGCTTCTATCCCAGGGCAATAACCATATTGAATTCTACGGTATAGTGCAGTATCGGGTTTTCAATTTCAATTATACAGAATGTAAAGAATGTATGTTTGTGTTTTTTATTTTATTTTATTTTTTAGTTATAATGTACACTGAAGACGGCATTTAATTTCGTTGTACCATGTGCAATGACAATAAAGTAAAGTAAAAAAAAAGTAAAGTTTGATCCTAGTTAGAGGCAGATATTTCTCTCTCTGGGCACAATGAGAATTTATCTGCTGAACAAAACTCCGCATTGGCGACAGGAAGTGCATCCGGCCAGTAAACGCTCTGCTAGCTCCATTCAGTTGCCCAGACTCCACCCCGCAAGGGATTATGGAGTTGCTAAATGATGAAGGCTGATGGGGAAATATGGGAATATGCAGTTGGGGAGTGTGTTTTTTTCTTCTTCTTAACTCTGCAAAGCTGGAAAAGTTTCAACACAATGGAAACACTTACATCGTGACGAGGATAAGGTGGCAAGAACAGACCTATTTTGATCGGCATGGCTGATTTATTAAAAAGCTTTCAAGATTTTAGGCTCCATCTCCCTAAATGTCAGAGTGAGGGAGGGCAGGTGAGACAAAACACACTTTAGGTACGCACAGTTACAAGAATGTTATAAAAATGTACACTTTTAATACACTTTCAGGTAAGATACAACACAAATCCTTCCAATCCTACAGTCAAGTACAAATTATTTTTATCTTCATAAAGGTATTTACAAGTCAGTTTACCAGGGGAAGAAAGTAAGGAACGGGTAATCAGAAATGTGGAACCACTGAATTGGCACTTTTCCGTGAAAATCAGACATGGAAATCGCACACATTTTTCCGTCGAAATCAGACATACTCAAAACCAGCACGGTGAAATTGAAATTGGTGATGTTACTTTATGCATACAGAGTTCACTTACAGCAGTGTTCCTTTAACCTCAGTAACATTAAGCGGGGTGGACTTCAGCTCCCAGAATTCCCCAGTCAGCTGCTGGCTGGGGAATTCTGGGAGTTGAAGTCCCAACCCGCTTAATGTTACTGAAGTTAAAGGAACAGGGATTTATAGCCTACACCCACAGCCTTGTGCACACGTAAGGTTTTAGCATATTTGGGAGCAAAATTACTTTTGACTGGTAGATTTGCATGGAAGGTTGGAAGGAGAGCGAGAGGACCCTTTAAGGTGGGGGCCCTAATTTGCCAAGATCCCAGTCTTGTAGGGTACTCAGGGCCAAACGGCTCCCCCAAAATATCTTAGTTTTTTTCGAATGAATTATATCACTCCCTAATGGCTTCTTCTCAGAGACTTAACTGATAAAATACAAGTCAATGGTATGAAATAGGTTTTGCGGTAAAAGAACTTCAACGATGTCTACCTTCCTTCATGTAGAAAGGTGTTTTTTTTATTTTTTATTTTAAAAAGCATACCTTTTTTGTAAAAAAAAAAAAAAACAACGAAACCAACCCGAGGCTCCAAAATAGAAAGGATATGGCGCTAGAAGAGCAAAAAGGCAACAACAAAAGGGTAAAAAATTGTGCCTGTTTGAAAGAGCAGAGATGCCGAAGTTATGTGGCCAGCACTGATCTCAACTTGGGAACATCTGGAGGTAGGACAGATATTTGTATTGTCCAGAAGTTTGGCATGAGTGCCACTATATAAGTTAGTATGGGGGGGGGAGGAGGAGGAGGGGGAGGAGAAGAAGAAGAAGGAGGAGAAGGAGAAGAAGAAAGAGAAGGAGGAGAAGGAGAAGGAAGAAGAAGGAGGAGGAAGAGGAGGAGGGGGAGGAGGAGAAGAAGGAAGGAAGGAAGGAAGGAAGGAAGGAAGGAAGGAAGGAAGGAAGGAAGGAAGGAAGGAAGGAAGGAAGGAAGTTTCAAACAACCGAAGGTGTGAAAAATACCTCTGTTGTTTTGGTGTTGATAGGAAAAATAATAGTAATTTGCCTGAATGTGTCTCCTCAATCCCTCTGAAATGGAAACATAGCTGAACTTTTAAAACAAGACGGCAAAGAAAAAGGGTCAAAACCAACGCTGGAAACTCGTAAGTTAAATTTCCTTCAGCGTGGAAGACCCACAAAAAAACCCCAAAAAAACAAAACAAAAAACCCCAAGAACAGAACGTCGGATGAGCAATGAAACACGTTTTTTTTTTTTTCCACCCATGAAAAAGGGGCTGGGAATGATGGGCGACGATGAAATACAGTTACTGTCACATAATATTAATACCTTAAAAAAAAAAAAGACCAACCAACCACGTGTCTAGCACACTTAATATCTGAAACCGTGAAAAAGGGAAGCGGAAGCTTAAAACGAAGAGTTTCTCTGTACAAAAGAAGAAGAAAAAAAGAACGCAGGCACACACACACGCAACAAACACAAAGACCGATTAAGCAAAACAGTAAGCAAAACGCCTGACCACCCCCCCCCCAAAACCAATGTGCCACAAGTTAATGTTTGTTTGTTTAAAAAAGGCTCAAATCTCCCCCCCCCCCCAAAAATGGTGACTGAAATATGATGCATAATTACAGATACTTACAAATCTTCACATTTCTCGGCTCAACGGAGCAGGGAGTGCTTTGAACCAGGGTTCTCCAACCTTGGCAACTTTCAGCCTGGAGGACTTCAACTCCCAGAATTCCGCCAGGCTTAAAGTTGCCAAAGTTGGAGACCTCTGCTTTGGACAAAACTTTCTGTCCTCCCCCCCCCTCCCTCCCCCCTTTGGACAAGCGAGGCCCGGACAGTGTCCGGCTTTGCACCATACGAAGCTCTAAAGATTTTCCCCTTCGGACAGGGGCGACAATAACCACCGGCGTTGCTACCCACAACACAGGAGAAGCAACTTTGGGGGTTTCCAATGAAAGGGCAGTGAGCGTCAGCGAGCGGTCGGGCTAACGGAGGAGTTCGAAAGAACGGCATTTCCTTGGGAGTCGGGTTCAAAAATCTCTCCACGGATCTCTCCGGGAAGCAGAGAAGTCTGTAGAAAAGCAGGGGAAATAGCCCTTTCCGGCGCAGACGAGTGGAAGTTTCGCAGGAGAGAAGCCTGCCTCACCTCCGATCTTGCCGGATGGGAGACCACCTAGAGAGCTCTCTCTCTCTCTCTCTCTCTCTCTCTCTCTCTCTCTCTCTCTCTCTCCCTGGCTTGCTGCCACGAAAGGTGGGAGGACTCAACTGGGTTTGTTCGGAGCCTTTAACCGGACGGGCGCTCTCATCTGCACTTTCGTTTGCTGACTCTGCCCGTCGGGCGGGGCGGGCGCCTGGGCAGGGTTCGGCACGACCGAGGCTTGGATCTGGGGGGAGGCGGTGGTTACCACTTGCTGTTGGATCAGTTTCTGGGGGACGACTTGAGCCGTGGTGGTGGTGGCTGGGATGACCTGGACTTGGTGTTGCCCCGCTGTGGTCTGGGACAAAGTGACCGTTTGGGGCTGAGCTTGAACCTGGTAGGGGGAGAGCAAAGAGAAGTCAGAGAAGGCAGGTGGGTACAGAGGGAGGCTTCTTCTCCCTACAAGCGAAGATAAATAGAAGAAATAGAATCACAGAGTTGGAAGGGACCTTGGAGGTCTTCTAGTCCAACCCCCTGCTTAGGCAGGAAACCCTACACCACTTCAGACAAATGGTTATCCAACATCATCTTAAAAACTTCCAGTGTTGGAGCATTCACAGCTTCTGGAGGCAAGTTGTTCCACTGATTAATTGTTCTAACTGTCAGGAAATTTCTCCTTAGTTCTAAGTTGCTTCTCTCCTTGATTAGTTTCCACCCATTGCTTCTTGTTCTACCCTCAGGTGCTTTGGAGAATAGTCTCTGCACTCTTTCCAGAGTCTCAACATCTTTCTTACATCGTGGCGACCAAAACTGGATGCAGGATTCCAAGTGTGGCCTTACCAAGGCATTATAAAGTGGTATTAACACTTCAGGTGATCTTGATTCTATCCCTCTGTTAATGCAGCCTAGAACTGTGTTGGCTTTTTTGGCAGCTGCTGCACACTGCTGGCTCATATTTAAATGGTTGTCCACTAGGACTCCAAGGTCCCTCTCACAGTTACTACTATTGAGCGAGGTACCACATATACTGTACCTGTACATTTTGTTTTTCTTGCCTAAATGTAGATACTTGGGGTGTGTTTTGGTTGCAGCAAAGCCATTGGGGCGTAAAGTTGTGGCATTCTTCAGGAACAGATGCTTGGCTTTTATACATGAATGACAGAGTTGGAAGGGAGCTTGGAGGTCTTCTAGTCCAACCCCCTCCTCAAGCAGGAGACCTTATAGATTGACTCAGCCTTCCATCCTTCTGAGGTGGGTAAAATGAGGACCCAGATGGTTGGGGGCAATAGGCTGACGCTGTAAACCGCTTAGATAAGGCTGCAAAGCACTGTGAAGCGGTATATAAGTCTAAGTGCTATTGCTATTGTAATATCCCAGACAAATGGTTGTCCAGTCTCTTCTTGAAAACCTCCAGTGATGGAGCACCCACAACTTCGGGAGGCAAGCCTTTCCACTGGTAAATTGTTCTCGCTGTCAGGAAATTTTTTAGTTCTAGGTTGGATCTACTCCTTTAAAAAAAAATTCCCAGTGTGGTCTTGCCTTTTGTTTCCTCTTTTTGCAAACCTCAAGCTCCCCTCTCTACCTTCTCTTATTTTCATTATGTGTTGAAAATGGCTTTGCAAGGACAGCCCACCATTAAGTCCCGCAGGCACTGGCAGCGTTTCACGTGGATGGTCAACTAGGAGTTGCTTCAAAGAAACATTGTGGATCGGATGAAAATAGATTTGAAATGTATTTGAATATAAGTAGCTCTGGTGTTGTGGTCCGCCAGCAGCCTGCGGAGCTGGCAGCAGAGTCGGACAGTGAGGAGGCTGGGGAGGAACATGGGACAGGCCTGGAGTCTGGAGAAGGCTCGGTGTCAGAGGCAGAGATCCATTTGGGAGGTCTGTCCCGACTCCAGAGCCTCCAGAGGCTGACATGAGCGAGGCAGAGGAACGGGGGGAGCCTGTTCCCAATGCGCGCATGCGCAGAGCTGCCAGAAGGCAAGAACAGTTATGGAAGAAAAGGGCTACTCGGGAATAAGGCTTGGAGATGATTGGCCCCTCCCATAGGACATAAAAGAGGAGCAAACAGATGTGAGCGTTGCAGGGTTGCAGGTGGTTCATTCTGGTTGGTTGTAACTCAGCAGCTCCGTTTTGACTCTGTACTCCGTTTGGCCTTGCAAAGCTACTTGCCAATTAGGTCTTTGGCAGAGTGTCAAGAGTGATAAAGGTTGGTGCTTATCAGCCTTCTCCCGAAAGACTGTGGCAGACTTCTGTCGGACTAATTAAAACTGTTTGGGACTTATTACGGCTGTGAATGAACATAATTCACAGCCGTTGAAATAAAAAGAGGTTTTTTGGGACTACGTTTGTGATTTATGCTTTATCAGGAAGCCTAGGACAGAACAGTTGGGCTGGTCGGGTTGGTAGTTGGGCTGTTGGTCTGAGCTCCGAGCTTGGGAATTTGGTTGCAAACGTTTCGTCACCATTCGAGGAGACATCGTCGGCACGCTTTGAGTTGTGCTTGTCTGTCAGTGCAGTGGCCTTGTGCACGAGCACAACTCAAAGCGCACTGACAATGTCTCCTTGAATAGCAAAAGACTTAATATACCGCTTTACAGTGCTTTGCAGCCCTCTCTAAGCGGTTTACAGAGTCAGCCTCTTGCCCCCGACACTCTGGGTCCTCATTTTACCCACCTCGGAAGGACGGAAGGCTGAGTCAACCTCGAGCCTGGTGAGATTTGAACTGCCAAATTGCAGGCAGCCGGCAGGCAGCAGAAGTAGCCTGCAGTACTGCACTCTAACCACTGCGCCACCGCGGCTCATGAATGGTGATGAAACGTTTGCAACCAAATTGCCAAGCTCGGAGCTCCGACCAACAGCCCGAAAACAGATTTGCCTGGAGCGGTTGGTCCAAAGTGGGCCAATTTTAACGTCTTTCTGAGAAAGATGAGACAGCCATTACACTAAGCTTCGAGACCCAGCTGCCTTCTGCGAGGAAGCCGCTTCCAGGTGGGCACACCTGGAAGAGGCAACAGATTCTAGAAAACCTTACCTGTTGGGAAACCGAAACCACCTGCTGGATGTTAGCCACCGCTGCTTGTTGGGAGACCACCTGTGGGATCTTGGCCACCTTTAAGAACAAGATATTAGGATGGGTGAGAGTGGGGTTTGGGGGGTGCACAATTCAACCACATACAGCAGGTGGATTTGTCTTCCGCCACGCCACGCCACGCCACGCCACGCCACGCCACGCCACGCCAAGCCAAGCCAAGCCAAGCCAAGCCAAGCCAATGTTTATTACAGTCAAAGATCAGAGGCCTTGTCTTCCATCAGTTTTATGTGCAGGTAGTCCTTGACTTACGACTGGTTGTTTAGTGCCTGTTCAAAGTTACAGCGGACCCTGAAAAAAGGGACTTACGACCCAGATCTGAAGTTCCGACCGCCACCCTCTCTCCCCAAAAAGAGCCACGTGACCACATTTTGGGTGCTTAGCAACTGACCCGTCTTTACAGCCGTTTGCAATCACGTGACTTCAATATATGACTTTTTTTGGGGGGAAACCAGTATTTGATTCTGGTTTCCAGTTTTAAAAAAAACCCACCGTATCATTTTTTAAATTACATCTTCTTCTATGTAATTAAAAAAATACTCGATTGTGCAGAAATGGATAGGTTGACATTGAGGATAAAAGATAAAGAAGATACAGAATACTTTCCAACATAGGATTTATTCTATCAATGGTTGGATAATAGAAGTAGAAATTAGAAATTGGAAAAATACTATTATGTATGGTTTATGTTTTAATATATTATTATATTCTATACTATTATGTAAAGCAAATACACCTAGACAATACGCTGTTTATAAAGTATGTTAAGGAAAATATATAAATAAATTGTTAAAATAAACCGTAGCAAATAATGGGTTCACAAAATGACCGAAGCGTTCACTTTACAACTGCCACAAAAAAATTGGGCATTTATGCACAATGGGCATTTACACACAATGACGTGCTTGGCAACCGTCACAACAACCAATAATTGCGAGCTAAACTGCGGTCGTTAAGTAGAAAGACTGCCTGCACGCACTTGGGGTTGGATGGAAATGTTGAGAAAGCAGTGAAGAGTCCAAGCGGAAGGTTTCTGTTCTGACCTAGGATTCCACAAACCACGAAGCAGACTCCTTGTCCCGACAAAAACCCCTTTTTATTAAGTTACTGTGAATTCTTCTTATTCACATCCAGCAAAGTCTTTCAAGGGTACATTTACAGTCACAGACCTTATTTGGCTTGGAGAGTTGCCAGGCTGATATCTTCAAAACTTGGCAAGGAGTCTCTGAGAGTCACGAACCAATTAAGCGAACTAATTGTCTCCTGCAAACTTCCATTCCCTTTCGCTCCTCTTTTATCCCTATGGGAGGGGCCATTCATCGTCCACCTGTGGCCTTACTCCCAAGTCGACCCTTGTTCCTTAGCTGTTCCCTTCGTCTGGCAGCTCTGCGCATGCGCACACTGGGAACAGGCTCCAGCTGTTCGTCTGCCTCACTGATGTCTGACTCCAAAGGCAGCTGATAACTGTCAGACTGCCCTGGCCCCATCTCTGCCTCCGACACAGAGCACTCGTCAGAGCCTTCCCCAGACTCCAGAACTGGCCCATGTTCCTCCCCAATCTCCTCACTGTCCGAATCTGCTGCCAGCTCTGCTGGCCGCTGGTGGACTACAACAGGTTTCCATGGTTTCCTCCTCCTTCCCACCCCCGCCCCAGGAATGAAATGAAACTGGGGTGCCTCTTTACCTGTATTTGGGTCTGGACCTGCTGCGCCCCGCCTGTCTTCTGGGGCTGAGAAATTGGCGTTGGTAGGAATTGGGCTTTGATGGCCGGCTGGGTGGCATAGACTTTCTGCTGCTGAGATGCTGGCTGCTGGGTCTGGACGGTGACCTGCTGGGAATTGATCTGGTGACCATCCAGGAAGGGAGGGTAATGATTGGTGTCAGTCTAGACTAGACCTGGAAGGAGCTGAGTTTGAGGCCCTTAATTGGCTGGGAAGGTCAACTCATCTGCCTTTCCAAGGGAGAAAGCAGGCGGTTATCTGTGTTCTGTCTTGGCCGAAAGGCAAATCATCGGGAAGAAATTAGGAGGTGGATGAATCTGCCACTTCCCCTCTGACACCAGCGGACCTTCAGGACAGCAGCTCTGCTCCATCGTGACCCAGAAATGACCAACGGGACCTTCCAATTTGGCCATCGTCCCCTAGTAACGTCAATGTGGGGTCTCTAAGAATGTGGTTTCTGATGATTAAATCTAAAAGAACCCTTATAAGGAGGAGGAGGAGGAGGAGGAGGAGGAGGAGGAGGAGGAGGAGGAGGAATAAAGCTGTCTGAGCTTGCATGTTTTCCTAGTTTTGCAACTAGGTAACATCATCAGTGCTAGAAGGGAGTGGGGTGTGTGGGGAGGAGGAGGAGGAAGGAGGAGGAGGAATAGGGTTTGCAGAAAGGAAGAGGACGAGGAGGAGGAGGAGGGAGGAAGAATGGGGTTTGTGGAGAGGAGGAAGAGTATGGCAATGACAACTGTGGGGTCCTTGGTGCTCTCTGAGCTTGGCGATTTTCTTGCAGACATTTCATTACCCAACTAGGTAACATCATCAGTGCTGGAAGGAAAAGGTGTTTGAGGAGGAGAAGGAGGAGGGAGACTGACCTTCTGTTGAACACCTGCCTGTCCTTGGGCCACCTGTGGCTGGATGACCTTCTGCTGGGCCGCCTGGTGGTGCTGAGCTTGTTTCACCTTCAAAAACTGTTGGACGTGGAGCGGCTGAGCCATCACTGCCTGCCCTCCTGCTCAGGATGCAAAGAAGAGATGTCACAATAAGCCACTTTTTTCCCAGTGCCCGTTTTAACTCCGAACGGTCACTAAACGAACGGTTGTAAGTGGAGGATTACCTGTCTTATCTTTTTTTTTTTTTAATTGCAAGCTGCCCCAGATTCATTGACTGGGCGGCTACAGAAATCGGATGAACAAACGATTCAAGCTAAACTAAAAACACCCCAGTCCCATTTTCCACCCAAATCCTTTTCGACCCAAAATACCTGCTGCTTTCTGCGGCTGCCCAATCGCCACGCTGATTCCGGAGACGGTAACGGGGAGGGCGGTCACCCCTGCCGATGACACCACCGGGACGGACATCACGGGCGGCTTGGCCAAAGCGACTTGGGCTGCTTGAGGCGTCTGGCTTTGGGCTTGGAGCTGAGAAGCAGCTACACGGGTCTAAGCAGGAAGGAATCGGGATTATCGTACAGGTGCAAAGCAAGAGGCGGGCAACTGGGGCTGTCTAGTCCAGGGGCGTCAAACACAAGGCCCGCGTGCCGGATCCGGCCCACAATGTGGTCGGATCCGGCCCGCGGAACCGTTTTGGAAAATGTAAGGGGCTGGCCAGCATGGCTTCGGCCTGGTCTTTCCAATGTGAGAGGAAACATGCCAGCAGTTTGGGGAGTGGTGTCAAGCTGGCCATGCCCACTCAGTCGGCCACGCCCAGTGAGTGGTGGCAAGCTGGCCACGCCCACCCAGTTGGCCACACCCACCCAGTCCCCCCCCCGAGATCAACCACAGCCCTGATGCGGCCCTCAATGAAATGGAGTTTGACACCCCTGGTGTAGTCTAACGAAGAGAAGGATTAGGGGTGACATGATAGCTGTCGTCCAGGACTTGAGAGGCTGCCACAAAAAAGAGGGGGGGGGGGTTCAACCTATTCTCCGAAGCAGGACAAGAAGTAACAGATGGAAGCTTATCAACAGAGATCCAAAGTAGAAATTTCCAGACAGTGAGAACAATTAATCAGTGGAACGGCTTGCCACCAGATGTTGTGGGTGCTCTATCACTGGAGGTTTAAGAAGAGACTGGACAACCGTTATAGGGCTTTCTGCTTGAGCAGGGGGTTGGACTAGAAGACTTCCAAGGTCCCTTCCAACTCTGTTAGGAGGAGGAGGAGGAGGAGGAGGAGGAGGAGGAGGAGGAGGAGGAGGAGGAGGAAGAAAGGGTCTCCTGCTTGAGCAGGGGGCTGGCTTAGATGATCTCCAACGTCCCTTCCAGCCTATTATTCTATGTTCGAAGTCTTGCCTGTTGGACCTAGGACAACTTGCCACGGCCAATTCACCGCGGAACAAGAGTTACACTAATATCAAAGAAACGCTGGAATATATTAATTAAAGAAAGGATGCCAAAGGAGGGATCAAATGAAATGCGAATGACAAAAATTAAAATAATTTTTAAATTATTTTAAGTAATGAAACTCAACTGTTGAATTGTTCCACAGTGAGTTGTCTCATGGCAAGTTGACCGTGGCGACTTGATCTGTGGCGAATTGGCCATGGTGAGTTGGCTGTGGCGAATTGGCCAGGGAGAATTATCCCGTTCCGTGCCTGTTGGCTTAGAAGGGATGTGGCAGAGTTCCAGGGAAAAGGCAGTGAATGGAAGGAAGGTGCCAATGTGGTCCAAGTTGAATCAGGTTATGTTTATCGGGCATCCAGAGGAAAAAAAAGAGGGGTGCATTGCGTGTGGATCCGGAGATGCTGGAATCCTGATTTAAAATTCCCTGGTGGAAGATGCTGTGATTGGAAGGCCTGGCTGACTTGCTGGTGGTGGTACTTAAGAAAGCTCCAAAGGGGAACGAGCCCAAGTTTGTCCATCTAAACTGATGTTTCTCAACCTTGGCAACTTTTAGATGGGTGGACTTCAACTCCCAGAATTCCCCAGGGTCTGGCTTCTCGAGATAAAACTCTATGGCTGCTGGAGCTCAGTGGACTGGTTTAACCAAGGCTTTAAGCCAATGTTTCTCAACCTTGGCAACTTTAAGACGGGTGGACTTCAACTCCCAGAATTCCCCAGGGTCTGGCTTCTCTAGATAAAACTCTATGGCTGCTGGAGTTCAGTGGGCTGGTTTAACCAAGGCTTTAAGCCAATGTTTCCCAACCTTGGCAACTTTAAGACGGGTGGACTTCAACTCCCAGAATTCCCCAGCCCACCCCAGCCATCGTAACTACAAATCTGGCCCATTTAAGAACCTATTTTGGGGGTTCGTCGTAACTTTGACTGGTCCCTAAGCAACTGGTCATAAGTGGAGGACTGCGCTTGCTGTGACGAGGATGGGAAGCTGCTTTCTTTAAAGGGGAGGATTCGTTTTTACTAATTTTGCTTTTTGCACTTTTTAAAACTTTGCCTTAGCTTTTGCTGATCTTCCTAAAAATCTTAAGTAAGATTAGTGAACAAAAGGAGATACGGGCTGCCTTCGGAGACCTAGCAAAAGCGCTGGACCACCCTGGGAAGGTCAAGGGGTCACTCACCAACCGGGCCACTTGGAGGCCGGTGACTGTGGTGCCAGCAAGGACTGCGCCTGGCCTGGAGGCCGCTACCGCCGTCAGCTGCTGTGTCTGTTGTTGCTGCACCTGGACCTGAGCTGCCTGTTGTTGTGCTCCGGGGGCTCCCTGGGGCTGGGAGGATTGTTGTTGTGATGCTTGCATCTTCTGCTTCTGGAACTTGATCAGCTGCTCCTGGTTGGTGGAAGCCAAAGCCCCCCAAGAACGTAAATTCCAACTTCTTGTATGGTTTCCCGAGCCGGGAAGAGGAACCCCCTGGGAAAAGTGGCTTTCTTTGGAAGCCAAAGCAGTGGGAGAGAGGGAGGGATCGCCCAGCTTCCGAACCACGGAGGCAGGGACCCTCCTCTTCCTCACCTGGGAGATCTTGCCGACGGTCTTAATCTGGGGTTGTGATGGGGTCTGGCTTGGGGTTTGGATCTGGGGAACTTGGACCTGTCCTGTTGCCTGCTGTTGCTGCTGCTGCTGCTGTTGGCGTAGGAGCTGGAAGTGATTTTGAGGGATGGTCTTTCCGGAGAGCTGCACGCTGGCTGCAGCAGCTGGAGGGGGAAAAAAAAGAAAAAAAAAGAATCATGAGCCATGGTGGCACAGTGGTTAGAGTGCAGTACTGCAGGCTACTTCTGCTGACTGCCGGCTGACTGCAATTTGGCAGTTCAAATCTCACCAGGCTCAAGGTTGACTCAGCCTTCCATCCTTCCGAGGTCGGTAAAATGAGGACCCAAATTGTTGGGGGCAAGAGGCTGACTCTGCAAACCACTTAGAGAGGGCTGGAAAGCACTGTGAAGTGGTATATAAGTCTATTGCTCTTCCTTCTTTCCTCCCTCCTTCCTTCCTTTCCTCCCTCCATTCCTTCTTTCCTCCCTCCCTCCCTCAGCCTTCCATCCTTCCAAGGTCAGCCTTCCATCTTCCAAGGTCAGTAAAATGAGGACCCAGATTGTTGGAAGCAAGAGGCTGACTCTGTAAACCGCTTAGAGAGGGCTGTAAAGCACTGTGAAGGAATATATAAGTCTAAGTGCTATTGCTCTTTTATCCTTCCTTCTTCCTTCCTTCCTTCCTTCCTTCCTTCCTTCCTTCCTTCCTTCCTTCCTTCCTTCCTTCCTTCCATCCATCGTACACAGTGGTTAAAATGCAGCATTGCAGCTAACTCTGCTAATTGCTAGCAGTTCGATCCTGACCGTATCAAGGTTGACTCAGCCTTCCGTCCTTCCAAGGTGGGTAAAACGAGGACCTAGATTGTTGGGGGCAAGAGGCTGACTCTGTAAACCGCCTAGAGAGGGCTGTAAAGTGGTATATAAATCTAAGTGCTACTGTTATTAAGAAGGGGAAAATAAGATGGCAGAGATAGCTAAATTGACTTGCTCTGATTAAAGGAAAGAACACAATTGATTTTGTTTCTGCTTGGAAACCACTTTTGAGGTGGGGGAAAAAATGCAACTTTGATTTAGGGTTTTGCTGATTAGATAGGTTTGTGGTTATAGAAATGGCTAGTATATATTATTATGTAAAAGTAAAATCAAGATAGTATGTCATTACCTTATTCTACTGCACCAAAAGGAGTCTGAAATCAATGCTTTTCTTTTTCTTTTCCCCTTTATCCTACATTTTTTTCTCTTCCCCCTTTCCTTACCTGTTTTCCCATTATTTTTATTTTTCCTTTTGTATTTTTTGTATTTTTTTGTATTTTATATTTTGATAAACTAATAAAAATACTTAAATGACAAGAAGTGCAAGAAAAGACTTTTTTTTAAAAAAAATACATTAGAAAACTGATATTGTGAGGTAGGCTAAAGTGCAGTCTGTCATGCTACAATTAATTTTGTGTGTCCTTTGCCTTTGAATCAAACTTGACTCTTGGCAACTGCCTTGGACAAGTCCATTCAATTTTCCTGGTAAGATTTCAGAAGTGGTTTGTCATTGCCTCCTTCCTAGGCAGGGGAGGGATCTAACTTACCTCGCTGCTGGTTCACTTCCTCCTGCGGTGCATGGCTATGCCTCGTGGGTGCATACGCGCGCTTCACGTGCACACGCATGCGCAGTGCCGAAAAATCCGAAAAAAATTCCCCCCCAAAAAAAGCCAAAAACAAGATGGCGACTCATGCGCAGTGCTGGAAACTCGGCTTCTGCGTATGCACAGAAGAAAAACCCAGAAAAAAATTCCCCCCCCAAGGAGCCCCCCCACACCACCACAACAACCCCGCCCCCGCCCGG